>CAUYRT010062438.1:0-20048 GCA_963574885.1 Lepilemur ruficaudatus | reverse complement strand
GAGGAGAAAATAACTCCTGTCCAATGCTGTAAATCAGTTATGAATAATTTCACATGAGTGATTGAAAAATAGGAGCTTTGAGGAAATAAAAGCAGAATAGTTATAACACATGAAGCCTGTGTGACCTTTTAATTCTTGAATAAAAAAAAAAAGAAAAAAAGAAACAACTTGCCACTGAGTTAGAAGGAAACCAGTTTCAGTGGTCCCCAACCTTTTTGGCACCAGGGACCAGTTTCATGGGAGACGACTTTTCCATGATGGAGGTGGGGACGGGTGGAGGGCACCGAGCTCTGCATCTTGGTCCCTAACAGGCCACTAACTGGCACTGGTCCATGGACCAGGGGTTGGGAACTGCAGAGTTGGATGACAGCATCCAGCTGTTATCATTTTCAGGATCTACCTCAATTCTCAAGGCCACACTCTCCCTGGGATAATAGGGCCTGGTTATTTCTACCCAATGTGGGACTTCTCCAAAGAGCAACCCTTGCTGCTGAGCTCCCTTCTGAATTGGCTGAAACTTTCTCAGATCTGCAAAACCAGCTGTTATGGACTGAATTGTGTGCCCCCCAAATTAATCTATTGAAGCCTTCACCCCCAATGTGACAACTGCCTTTGGAGATAAGAAGACCTTTAGGGACTTAATTAAAGTTAAATGAGGGCCAGGCATAGTGGCTCACACCTGTAATCCCAGCACTTTGGGAGGCTGAGGTGGGAGGATCACTTGAGGCCAAGAATTCAAGCTGGGCAACATAGCAAGACCCCATCTCTAAAAAAAAAATAACAAAAATTAGCCAGGCGTGGTGGTGCATGCCTGTAGTCCCAGCTATTTAGGAGGTTGCAGCAGGAGTATTGCTTTTTCCCAGGAGTTCCAGGCTGCAGTGAGCTATGATTGTGCCATCGCACCTCAGCCTGAGCAAAGAGTAACACCTGGTCTGCATAAAAATAAAATAAAATGAGCTCAGGATTAGAGTTATGGGTTTGAATCTTGGTTTTGCCACTCAGTCTCTCTGTAACTTTGGAAAAGTTTTTTTCTTTGTTTGTTTTTGGTTTTCAGAGCCTCATTTCCTCACATCTAGAATGAAGGTAGTAACCATTCTCATTGCGGAAATCATATAAGATAATGTAGAGAGAGCACTTAGCACAGAATCAATACATAATAAACACTAAAATGTCACCTATATTTTAATATGTACTTTAATCATACTTTGTCCAGTAAGAAATAAAAACACTGTTGATGACACACACACACCCAACACAAATCCACACACAAACACATAGAAATAAATGAGTTTAAGAACTCTATGCCGCCACTTGAGATAACAAAGCTATTAGTAAATGCTTCCAACCCAAGTTCCCACCCAGTGTGGAAGTAAGAAAGATGACCAAAGACAATATTTTTGGACAATAGATAGGGCATATATGTCATCAAAGAAATTACAGGAAGATTCGTTATGAAAAAGCATATAAAAACTGGGAAAGAGTAAAGTCATAGATCCTCCAGGATTGAGTGAAAGAACAAGATGGACCGAGAGAGGCAATAGTAAGATAAAAGGGGGTTTTTTTGTGTGCCCATTTGGTACCCACAAATCTTCTCAGTCGTGGGGTCCATGGATACATCACAGACAGGAGGCTGCTTTGCCAAGCAGTCTTCCCAGGGCCCCCTTCATATCCTTATTCCTCAGGCTGTAGATGAAGGGGTTCAGCATGGGGGTGACCACCGTGTACATCACGGAGGCCACCGAGATCTTCTGGGAGGAGCGAGTCACCGCAGAAGTGAAATAGACCCCAACGCCTGTCCCATAAAATAAAGAAACGACAGACAGGTGAGACCCGCAGGTGGAAAAGGCTTTTTGCTTCCCCCCGGATGAGGACATCTTCCTTATGGATGAAGCAATTCGCAAGTAAGATGCAAGGATCCCAAGAAGGGGAAAAACGCCCAGCACACCTGTCATGACATATATCAGCACGCTGTGGAGGAAGGTGTCCGAGCAGGCCAACTTGAGGATCTGCGTCAGTTCACAGAAAAAATGCGGAATGTCAAGATCTTTGCAGAAGGTCAGACGCGTCATCAGAGAAATATGGAGAAGGGACGTCATGACGCCAATGAACCAGGTGACAAAAACCAGCAGGGCACAAAGGCGGGGGTTCATGATGACTGTGTAGTGCAGGGGATGACAGTTGGCCACGAACCGGTCATAGGCCATCATGGTCAGGAGGAGGGTGTCCACGATGGGAAAGAACATGGTAAAATACACCTGAGTGAGGCAGTCCCTGTAGGAGATGGCTTTGCTCCCTGTCTGGATGTCCACCAGCATCTTGGGGATGATGCTGGTGCTGAAGCAGACGTCGATAAAGGACAGGTTGGAGAGGAAGAAGTACATAGGGGTGTGCAGGTGGGCGTCGGAGCTGACAACCAGCATGATGAGCAGGTTCCCGAGCACCGTGACCAGGTACATGGACAGGAACAGCCCGAAGAGGATGGGCTGGAGCTCTAGATCCCCAGAGAGTCCGAGGAGGATGAACTCTATGACTCTTGTTTGGTTTTCTGCTTCCGTGGAGCTGGAGTGTCCACAAAAGAAGAGACAAGAGCAACAACATCAGTTAGCATCAAACAGGCATCCTCTCTAAAAGAGAAACGTTGACCGTGGTTTTTCCTCAAGTTATTTACAAAGAGCATTATCTTGTCTAAGAGTTGGATCTCTTCTCACTCTGAAATGGAATCCTAAAACATGAAGCCCATCATCTCGATCACCCATATTTATTTTTATTTTCAAGTTTTGCTCTGTTGTCCAGGCTGGAGGACAGAGACGTGATCGTAGCTCGCTGCAGTCTCGAACTCCCGGGCTCAAGAAATCCTTCCCCCTGAGCCTCCCAAGTAGCTGGAACTACAGGTGTGTGCCACTGTGCCTGGCTAATTTTTTTTAAAACAATTTTCTTGTAGAGATGGGGTCTTGCTATGTTGCCCCGGCTGGTCTCAAACTCCCGGCCTCAAGTGATCCTCCCACCTCAGCCTCCCATAGTGCCGGGGATGACAGGTGTGAGCCACTGTGCCCAGCCCCAGCTGTCTTTCTTAAGTATCCATTTTATAACAACCCTGTCGGGTGGTCAAAGAGCTTTAGTAATGTGACCGAAAGGACAAATCAATATGATGTGCTTTCTGATAGGATTCACCGAAAAGGACACAACTTCACTACTGCGGGATTCCTGCCAAAGATGCAGGAAAATTTCAATCTAAAGAGTAGGGGATGTCAGGCGAACTGAGCTTGAGGGATGTTCTACACAAAATTTAACTTGTGCCCTTCAACAATGTCAATGCCGTAAGATAGAAAGTCTAGGAAATGGTCCAGGCTAACGGAGGCTAAAAAGACATGTCAACCAATGATAATCTGGGACTTTCTTTGGCTCTAGATGACATTATTGGTGTAATTATGGACATAGGAATGAATCCTGTTGATCTGATAATATTATTGTATTAGTGCTTGTGATGAATTGCGCTGTGGTTATGTGAATCTATGTTCATGTTTTCGGGAAATACTGAATTTGTAGAGGTATGGAGGGACCAGATCTTTAATGCAATTTACTCTTAAAGGGTTCTGAAAAATTACAGAGAGAGAGAGAGAGAAAGAGAGAGAGAGAGAGAGAGAGAGAGAGAGAGAGAGAGAGAGAGAGAAGGAAAAAGAGGGGTAGGAGGAGAAGGAAGAAAAGGGAATTTTAAAAACAGTAAATGTGGTAACATGTTGATGGTTGGGGCATCCGGGTAAGGATACGCATGGGAGCTATTTGTATTGTTCTTGCAACTTTTCCATAAATCTGAGATTTTATGCAAATAAAAAGCTAAGGAGCACTTATACACAATCCAAATAGTAGGAGGTAAAAGGAAAGGAAGAAAATCCATCCACAAGATGTCAGAAAAGAGTCACATTTCAAAGGAAACCGCAGCTGAGATTCGGAGCCTGCGTTCCTATTCACCTAGACATGGCAGGCTGGAGGAATCGAATCTAAAGTGGTTTTGCAGGAATTGCACCCCTGACCCCAGGCAGAAGCAAACACTAGTCCACTTGGAAAGGTGCTTTAATCCTAGAATTTTTGTCTCCATGTTCATAAGGGTGACTGGTCTGTGATTTTTCTTTTAATACCACTTCCAGGTTTGTGTAATGTCAGTCTTATGGGTTGAGAATTGTTCCATAATCTTATGTCACCTAGAAGATGGTTGGCATTATGTTTTTCTTAAATGTTTGAATAATGTTTTTCTTAAATGTTTGAATAAATACACAGTGGCGTCTGGCCTGATGTTTCTTTGTGGCAAGGATTTAAATGATGGGTTTAACTTTAAAAATGGACAGAGGGCATTTATCATTGCTTTGTGTTAGGAACATTTCTATTCTACTCTTCTGTTATTTAAAAGTACATGCCTGTATCAAAGCATCACATGTATCCTGTTAATACATATTACTATTATGTACCCATCATAATTAAAAATTTAAAAAAATTTTATATGGATGTAGGGCTATTCGGATTCTGTTTGCTCTTGAGTCAGTTATGGGGAGTTGCATTGTTCTAGGACCTATTTTATATAAATTTTCAAATGCTCTGGTATAAAGATGTTTACATTTTTTAGTGACCTTTTAAGTGCTTTTTGGGATTATTTCAGCAGAAGTTTACCAAATGTATGCATCTTTTAAAAAACCATCTTTTTTCTTTGTTGATTTTCTCCACTGAGGTAAAACCTTCAAGACACATAAAGGAGACATTATAAATTAGTAGCGATTACTGTGTACAAGTGGGGGCTAAAATGTAAAACTCAGAGAAATGGATGTTTTTCCCCCCAAGGGAACTAGCTATCTAATTCCATCGTATTTTGTTTTTTATGTCACTCATCTTTGCTCTAATCATGATCAATTTTTCTTTGCTTTCTCTGTGTATAATGTGCTGTCCTTTTTCTCACTTTTTGAGACGGATGGATACAGCTCATTGATGTTCAACCCTTCTTATTTTTTAGGCTATGCATGTAAGGCTAACAAAATTCCCCTCTTATGTTACCTAAGGCTTTATTAAATAAAATTATTAATTTATTAAGTATTTATTTTTAAAAAATAAACTAAGTGTCTTACTATAAAAAAAGTGCCAGAGATTTGTAAAAGAAGATAAAATTACAGCTAGAGAAAAGGGATAAGTTCCGGTGTTCTATACCACTGTAGGATGACTATAATTAACAATGATATAATATTATAGTTTTAAATAGCTGGAAGGAGGATATTGAACGTTCCCAACACAAGAAATGATAAATATTTGTGATGATGGATATGCTAATTACCCTGATATGATCACTATACATTAAACGTACCTCATGAATATAATTAATAAAATAAAATAAAAAGAAATATGAAAATAACTATGTTGACTCTGTATGGCAGAGAAATATTAGTATCTCTAATGTACACAGTTTTAATTAAGATCAATAATGAAAGAGTCTTAATTAAAACCAAAAATTAAAAGCAATAATAAAAGTGAATTGTCCACCCTTACTAATAATAATAATAGAAGTCAAAATTGAATCAGGATGGACCTGTCATTTTCAACTATGGAAAAGAGAAATTCTATTTTAAAATAATAATACCTGGTTTGGTCAAGTGAGGATTGAAATAACAATCTCATATACTGTCAGAGAAAAGGCAACAATGAAATATAAATTAATCACATACACACACACACACACACACACACACAAACACACCCCAAAGAGAATTGAGCCAGAACACAAGAACGTATTTTCGGAATTAAGGTCAGTGAAACACGCAAATGTCTGATTAGCCCATTGTGGGAAAAAAGAAATAAAGAAAAAGAAAGCACAAATATATTTTCAGAAAATGAGAAAAAACTTCCAGGACACATAGGGGAAACATTATAAATTAGTAGAGATTATTGTGTACAAGTGGATGTTATAATGTAAAACTCATAGAATGGACACTTTTTTCCCAAGGGAACTAGATATCTAACTCAAGGAAACAGAATATATAAGTAACAAGAAATTAGGTGGACAAGAAATTGTCACCAACATCACACCTATGTCATCCCTCCAGCCCTTGTAAGAGGCTTTCCCTCTGTGTGGGGATGAACTACTCATTGTGGTCCACGGGGACCTGCACACGCTGTGTCCTGCCAACCCTTCAGTCTGATCAAGCAACAGAGTAGCCTTTAAGCTGCAACACTGTTGCTCAGCCTGATCAAGCAACAGAGTAGCCTTTAAGCTGCAACACTGTTGCCTTCTTAGGAGTCCTAAAAATGCAACGATTCCCTCCTTACTGGGGTGCTCCTCCCTTGGCACGTTTGCATTCCTTTGATACTTCCTGTCCTTAGCTCTCAGATCAAACCTCACACCCTCAGAAACCCTTCCTTGCGCACCCCCCACCCTGGCCCACCAAGTACAATCGCCCTAGTCTGTGTCTTCTAATCTCTATTTGCTTCATTACACAAATCATAGGTATGCTTTTTGCAATTATGTATGGAATTATTCGATTCACATCTGTCCCCCTTGCTACTGATTCATAAACCACACAAATCCGGATCACATCTGAGAACATTTTACTTTATCCTGGTCTCCCCAGGGCTTTGTACCCAAAGAGCACAGAGAGCCGAAGGACGTCTGGGACCAAACAGGGCTGTGTATAATACAAACAAGAAATCTATGAGTTAACCTCACATTGACTGTATGTGCAAAAGGCTGAAAAGGGAGTAAGATGAAGTTATCTGTTTGATAAAATGATACACTCCATTACTAATAAATGTTCATCATATGAATGCAAAAAAAAAACCTATTTAATATTAGAAAACTGGATAACAGAGTATATGCATGAATAGAGCAATGCAGGAAAAAAAATCAGAATTTTAACATAAACTAAAGTCCATTTAATAAAATTTAGCAGCCATTGAAGGGAAGAAAACGGAATGAATTTCTGCCATGCAGAAAAGAAGGATACTGCCAGCTGTGTTAAACCAAGTGTTAAACCACGATCCAGCAGTAAACCCTTAAAAGAATAACAGCAACAGACAAAAATCAGAAAGGAGAAAATATACCAGCTGTTATCATTATTATTTAACATCATTTCTAGTCATTCGAAAGAAATGCCATAAGATCAGAAAAGGAAATGAACATGATAATGGAAAATCAAACCCCAAATTGGTCACTATTAGATGCTATTGGATTGCCTGCTTAAAACACTAATGAACGCCAACTTAAACCCAATTGCAACTAATCAGCATCATCAGCTTTCTTATGTATCTGCAAACAATCCTGAGAAAAGATAAGAGAAAAAAATGTCCATCCACAATCGCCATGACAATATAGATGACAGCTCGTGCACACTGGGCATTTCGTACCTACTTCTTGAATTGAAGAGGGTCTGCAACCTAACAGCAACTGACTGATGATGCAGGGTGGGGGGAGAACCAAGTACTTTGCTGGAGGCTAAGTCTTCAAACTTCAGCGTCCACTAGAGTTACCTGGAAGGCTTCTTCAACCAGATTGCGGGCTAGGTGTGGTGACTCACACCTGTATTCCCAGGATGGGAGGATTGGTTGAGGCCCGGGAGTTTGAGACTAGCCTGGACAATATAGTGAGACCTCATCTCTGAAGAAAAAAAATTTAAAAAATTAGCTGGGTGTGGGCACCTGTAGCCCTAGCTACTCAGGAAGTCGATGCAGGAGGATTGTTGGAGCCCTGGAGTTTGAGGCTGCAGTGGGCTATGATCATGCCGTTGCACTCCAGCCTGGGGCAACAGAGTGAGACCCTGTCTCTAACAAACCACACAAAACAGATTGTTTGGCCCCATCCCCAGTTTCTATCAGCAGGTCTTGGGTGTGGCCTGGGGGTCTGCATTTCTAACAAGCTCCCAGGTGATACTGATGCTGCTGCTCTGGAAACCCCACTTGGAGAACTACTACACCAGAGAAAAATGAGGAAGGTATTTGCCAGTGGGTTGGAAACTCTTGAGAACACGACACACTTGAAGGAGTGCCAATTCCTAATGACACTGGGAAAGCCACTAGTTTCCAGAATGAACGGCCATCAGAGCTGGAGGTGACAGAAAACAGTTGCAATAGAATCTTTACAAAAAGATATACATATAAACAGGGAGATAAACTCCAGAGACTTAAAAACAATCGTCATGTGACATTATAAACCGTGTTACCTCCAACTCTGTTTCTTCCCACACTAATTTAAAAAATCTTCCTTTTTGCTACGCAGTACTCACTGGGACAGTGTGACTCACTCAGCTGGTATTACTCAAAAAAAAAAAAAGTTCGTACAATATCTTTCTCCTCTGACTGTTGGATGCTGAAGACGGACTCTAGAAGGGAAAGGTGGGGAGACGGAACTCACCATGAAGTCATCCTAACTCACATCTCTAAGGAGCCCATGTCGTCTTCACCTGGTCAGGTATCAGGAAACTGACCAGGTAAGGGGTTCTAGGGAAGGATTTATGGTTGTTCAAGCCCCAAGGGGCTAATTCCTCATCATTCCTCATTAAATGAATTGTCCTGGTGGTGTTCTACTCTCCAAGAAATTCAGCTCCTTTGGGACGAAGAGAAAATCACAAAAAGGAACGATGCGGTCTGATTATGTCTCCGAGAAGGCAGCTTTGGGGCCAGGTAGATGATCTACCTCCCCCTTCTCCGCACGGGGCCTCTTTCTTCTTGGAAGAACTTTCATCACTATTGGTTTGGCTTTGAGATAAAGAGGTTCTCCCTCAGGAATGTGTTTCTGCTACAAACACTCATCTCCCCGTCGCTCCAACAACCAGGGTCTCAAAGCAACACAAAACAAAAGTAGACAGGCATCTGTCTCCGGTGAATTCCCTGCGATGGTATCAGGTGCAGGAGGTAGAGAAAGTCCTGTTTTGAGAGGGGGGGGAGTCAACCATGTGAAATGATGCTATGAGGCCAAGTAACATAAAGGCTGAACAATATCTGTTGTAGTCAGTGGTGTGGAAAACATTAGAAAGAGCAATTTTGGTAGTGTGATGGGGAGTATTCTATGTAGAGTGGGTTTGGGAGGGGCTGAACAATGCTTTCAAGTTTTTTATTGTAGTAAAATATCCACAGCATAAAACTTGACATCTTAACCACTGTTAAGTGTACGGTTCTGTAGTATCAAATACATTCACAAAGTTGTGCAACCATCACCACCATCCACCTCCAGAACTCTTTTCATCTTCCCACACTGAAACTCTGTCCCCATGAAACACTAACTCCCCATCCTCCTTCCCTCCAGGGCGTGAGAATCACTGTTTTACTTTCTGTCTCTATTATTCTTGCTACTCTAACTACCCCATAGGTGGAAGCCTACAGTATTTGTCCTTTTGTGACCAGCTCATTCCACTTAGCATAATATTCTCAGGGTCCATCCATGTTGTAGTATGTGTCACAGTGTTCTTCTTTTTTAAGGCCACATAATCGTCCATATATGTATATATCACATTTTGTTTATCCATACATCCATCAATGACTGATAGATCTTTGAAAATTAAATGCACAAAAATCTGTGGGGTTTGCAGAAATACATTTCAGTGACTTCAAATATACAGCTAAGTGTGGCAAATGCTTTTCTGAAATGTAATCCTTTTATTATAAAATTAAAATAACTCTCTCGACCAGCCTGAGCAAGAGCAAGATCCCATCGCTGCTAAAAGTAGAAAAATTAGCCGGGCATGGTGGTGCGTGCCTGTAGTCCCCAGTGAGGCTGAGGCAGGAGGATCGCTTGAACCAGAAGTTTGAGGTTGCTGTGAGCAAGGCTGATGCCACTGTACCGCAGCCTGGGTGACAGAGTGAGACTCTGTCTTGAAAAAATAAAAAGAAAGTCCAATTCAAAGATTCCTTCCGTTATGAATAGTGTTGACCACTGCCGTTGTATAGTGCCTACTGAATATCAGGCACAGGGCTGGGTGTTCTATACCTGATATCTCTAATCTCTACAACAATCCTGCCAGGTGGGTGTAGTCCCCCATCTTACAGTTGAGGAAACTGAGGCTGGTGAAGTTAAGTAACTTGCCTGTGGTCTCACAGCTAGAGGGTTGCAGGCCTGGGTGGCCAGGCCATCTTAGCTTCAGAGTTCTTGGCCTTCCTACCAGCACAGCCTGCTCCCCCTGACATGTGTACCTCAGTTGGTTGCTGGAGTCATTGTTTTAGTGCTTTCTCAGGTTGTGGTCTCTGGATGCATCTCTCCTCCCTGGCCTGTGAGGTCCTTGAGAACAGCGCGTATGTCAGTACATATGCTTCCTGCTGTCGTGTCCAGCCTCAGTGTACAATGGGTGCCTGTTTGAATATTTGCTGGGTTGAACTGGAGCATTTATAAGTGATAATTGGAGGGAACTTTGTTCTGGCTTCCCATGAGGGAGGCACCAGTGGTTGTTGGTGACACTCTGGGAAGGGTGCTAAATACAACAGCTGGCAGGCAGACAGGGCTGCCCTCTGGGGGCTGGACTCGAGGATGAAGCAGAGAGCCTGCTGGCTGTCACTTAGGAGGTTAGGAGGCTGTTGCCAGAGGGCACAGGCAGGGGAAGGATGGAAGGCCACAGGTGAGCTTCCTGTCACAAGAGGCCCCAGGAGGGCTGGAAGAGCTGTTTCTAAAGGGGTGGCACAAAAGGTGAATCATCACCTGCAGACTCATACTGGAGGACTGTCAGGGTCCTCTAACGCAGAGATGCTGTGATTCACTTGACATGAAACATGACATCCTTGATGTCATTGCTTTTGTCAAGAGCTCTATTCCTAGAGGCAGGACGGATGAAGAGGCTTTTGGAGGATGATGGTGGAGTGATGCCGTCGACAGCTTTGCAGTGTGCTGCATTCAGCAGCCTGCATTGTCACTCGCCTTTCTTTGGGCAGTCTCTGAGCTGTGGGTGAGCCCAGGTGGCTGTACCAGGAACAGGTGGGCCTGGGCAGAGGCTTTCACAGAGCCTTGCTCAGCAGAGTGAGTGCTCCTGGGCGGGGGACAGAGTGCTGCTGGGGGAGGAAGCCCACCTGCAGGGCCACTCTGCCCCTACCTAGGGGATGAGGACTGGTGGGAGGTGGCCTCCCAGGGCTGGTCTCTGGGCTACAGGCTGACCGTCCATTTACTTGGAGCCAAAGGGTACTTGCAGGGGCAGTGAGTTGGGCCACTTTGTAGTTCTGGTAGCCCTGCAGCAGGATGAGAGCCAGAGCCAGGGCTGCCATTTCCGTTTCCATGTCAGCTCTTCCCTGACCCTCTCTTTGCTTCACTCCTTTCCCACTTCTTCAAGTGACTATAACACACGCCCTAGATGCTAAAGAGAAAGTGAGTTGCAGAGGATATGGCTTGTCTCTCTAGGTGTCAGGGCTTGGTCATGCAGCTTGGTGCATGCGCTCTGACTCTTCTGTCTCCCTGCCTGTCCCTTGCCTGCCCTCGTATGTCACAGGGAGCAGCCATGGGAGCAGGATTGGGACCTTAGCCCAGAGCCATGGAGACGACTGCCCAGGGGACATGGGGGAGCCAGAGAGCTGTTGCATGTGCTGGTGGCAGAGTGGGAGGCAGGGAGCATGTTTCCCGGCTTGAGCTTGACTTCTTCTGGATGCTTTAATAGCCTCTTCCCTGCTCCAGTGTGTGTGGGGGCTGTGATGGGTCCGTCAGCCTCCTGTCTTCTCGCTGACCCCTGCTCCCAGTCAGAGGATGGCTTTCCCATGTCTGTCGCCATAGCTGACAGCACAGGAAAACACTGATCAGGTTAGAATCCTTGATGTGACACATTCCTAAGCCCTTCCTCCTTGCCGGCCTGGTGGTGGCTGCTGGTTTTCAAGTGCTGTGTGGTGGCACTATCTGTATGTGAGGATCCCACGAGGACCAGCAGATGCCCCCATACCTGCCCAGGAGGGATCCCCTGGGAAGGGCCGCTCCACCTCACCAAAGCTCCAGGTGTTCAACAGATTAAGTCTCCCACCTTCAGTGCAGCTGCCCTCAGGCTGGGTCCCTGACTGGTCACTGGAGGTGGCATGGTTTGGGCCACTTGGTATGAGCAGTGGACCTTCATTTGTCACCATGGTTGGGGACCTCTTGTAGTAAGGCAGAGGTGGCTTCCTCCGTGGGGGGCAGAAGGCAGCTCTGAGTGGAAGGGAGCAGCAGTCCCCTTGTGTGTCACCTCTGGGCCAACACTGGGCTCTGCAGAGCTCTGTCCTCTGGGCATTTCTCTGTCGCTGCTGCCCTGGTTACATGTGCCCCAGAGAGCAGTACCTTCCCTGTGGTGGAAGAAGCAGACCTATCCCCGACGCTGCTGCATTCGGCCACCCCTACAGAAAGGCCTTGCTCTGCCGCCCACAGCGTCTCTCAGCCCAGGGTCAGAGCTGCTGCTTCCCCGCCAGTCCTCGAGGCCTCTCCACCAAAGCGGAGTGGTGGCTTGTGCTCAGAGCCGTTAGTGGTGTGCCAGCTGTCCCCTCCCTCTCCTGCTCTTATTGTCTGTCTCCACCTGGAGAGCACTGCCCTCTCCCAGGCTCTATTCCTTCCAGGCCCTCGAGTTCCTCTGGGAGCCACTGGGCTGTTGTCTCTCCCACATCCTGACCTCTTTAGATCTGCTCGTGGCCTTCCCCCATCCCCCTCCTGCCCCCAGTGGGGTGGGAGCCCACTCCCAGTTGCATGGGATGGTGAATGGTGACCTGGTCCAGCCACCCTCCCCCAGCCATGCCTCTCCAGGCTTGCCTTCCCTGGTCAGTCCTCCCATCACACAAGGTCACCCCTCTGCAGTGTGCCTCGGTTTGTCTGTCTCCTGGTACACGCGTGGCGTCCAGAACGGAGCTCCACTCCCGCATGGCCCTGCCAGCTTGCAGCAGAAGGCCAAGTCACCTTCACCTCTTCACTTATCCTGCCATCCTGTGCTGGCTAAGTGCCAGCCCTGAGCCAAGTCCCACGTGCCTGGGGTTCCAAGGACAGAGGCCACAGTGTGAGTGAGATGCTAACAGCCTCTGGGGCTCCAAATTGCCTCAGAAATTAGGATGGGAGGAAGTTTAAAAAAAAAACAAAAAACAAGGCCAGGCACAGTGGCTCACGCCTGTAATCCTAGCACTCTGGGAGGCTGAGGCGGGCGGATTGCTTGAGCTCAGGAGTTCGAGACCAGCCTGAGCAACAGCAAGACCCTGTCTCTACCAAAAATAGAAAAAATTAGCCGAGCATGGTGGCGCATGCCTGTAGTCCCAGCTACTTGGGAGGCTGAGGCAGGAAGATCACTTGAGCCCAGGAGTTTGAGGTTGCTGTGAGCTAATGCCACAGCACTCACTCTAGCCCGGGCAACAGAGTGAGACTCTGCCTCAAAAAAATAATTAATTAAAAAAAAAAAAAAAAGCCAGGTTGGACTCTGGGAACCACTTCCTCACTCAGCAGAACCCTTCTTTGATTAGTGATAAAAGAGATCGTTCTGCAACAGGCTTCTGAATCCAGAGCCTTCCACAGCTACTCCAGGACGTTGTTAAAAGTAGACGTTTCTCTGTGGCTGCCACGGGCTGTTGATGGCCTCCTGAGCCCGCGGGGAGCAGACAGCATCCTTGTTGAGTTGTACCCCGTCTCCTTCTTCCTTTGTCCTTTACTCTGTGCGCTCTGGGCAGGGACAGGTGGAGGCGCAAGATTTCATTTTGCTACTCTCAAGTTTCAGAATGCAGCTTTACTAACCTTTAAGTTGTCATACCTCTTCTCATTTTATTTTTACCTTTATTCTCTGCCCCTTTTGTTTTTTATTTCTGTATTATTATTTTTTTCCCTTACATATTCCTACGGATTCTATCTCTGCCCCTTTTAAAACTCCACTCTCTTCCTTTTTCTCTCCTCAGGCTCTCTCTCCTCCATCCTTCTCTGCTGCTTGTGCCTCACCCGCCACCTGCTGGGCCCTGGGTGGTGGATTGTGGTGGATTCTGTCTGGTCTGGAAGCCAGACGATGGGTGTCTTGACCAGAGGAGGGGATGCTGGCTCTGCCACCACGCGCTCAGAGTCTGCTGACTTTTCCATGCGCTCGTCCTCGTGGGCAGCCTCAGAGCATGCTGTTCTCGCTGTCACACTGCTCTTCTGAGCAAACCCAAAGCTCTGTTTCCCAGAGTTTCCTCTGTGCCCTTTTCTCCACTCTCATTCAGGCCCACGTAAGTACAGAAAGGATGCCTTCGCGAGTGGGAACGCTGGGTCTGAAAATACATCTCGAGACAAAGCCGAGGGAAGAACTGAGTCACAGTAGCAAGGCCCAGGCTTCTTTCCTCCCTTTCTTCCCTTCCCCAGCGGCTCTTTGGCGGGGCTGCCCTATCCGCCATACAGTCCTCCCCAGAGTCTCCATGGGCTGGATGACGAACCTACAGGGGTCAAGAGGTCAACTTAAGTGTCGGATGTTACGTTCTGCCACGCGCAGCCAAGTGAGGGGAAACGTGAGGAGCTGTGTCTGTTGAATCTAGAACTTGAGAAACTGGGAAGGCCTTACAGTCCAACACTTTACAGTCCATATCACCCAGATGCCGTCCAGAAGAGACGCCGAGCCTTTCTCTCCCAGCCGCACTTGACGGTGGTCAGACCTGCCTGCCAGAGGACGTGTAGGGCAGCCCTGCAGGCTGGGTTTGCTCCCGAGAGAAGCAGCTTCCCCCTCTCTCTGCAGCCCGGGCCAGAGGGCTGGCTCTATCCTTTGTCCCCCTGGCCCTTGAGCTCAAGATGAGACCACTGGTAGTGGCTTGGGTAATGCTCTCGCCCAGCCCTCATGCCAGACATTAGCACGAGAGCCAGTGAAAGAGGCCATTAGGAGGGAGGGGTCCTTGAGCTGGAGCAGAAAACCTTTTCTTCTTTGGTGCCTCTCCCTCTGAAAGGGAGCATTGGATGCCACTGCTGAGGAGTGGCGTTGGCCCAGCGTGAGCAAGCTGAAGTTAGCAAGGAGGTGCTCACAGAAGAGGTCCCTCCCCCCACTCCCTGTTGGTGTCTTTGCTGTTCCAATAACAGGAGTCGGTGCCCTAACTGCAAGGGGACAAGGACTCTTTGGGGGCTATGGACTTGGGAGCAAGGCAGCCAGCTTGATGGTCAGAGTCAGATTGGAGGTGATGGCCCTGCTCCCACAGCCTCTCCTTGTCCTCTCAGGGCAGGGCCCAGCCCCTTACCCATGCGGCTCCAGAGACTGTGGAAAGGAGAGTGGGGCTGTCAGTCCGGGTGTCGGAGCTGCGCTCCAGTCTCTCCAGAGCAGGGGAGACCTGAGTGTCTGGAGGCAAAGCCAACCAACATCTTAACAGTTCCTTCTGTAACCCGTGCTCCACGTCAGCCTGGAAGCAGGTGGAAGCCTCTGGGAGATTGACCAGGTGGTATTTGGCACCTGTGTCATCTGTCAGTCACCTGAGGCCATGTGTGTCCCTGGTGTGGCTCCAAGTATACCAAGGTGGGAGTTCAGTCCTTTGCCCGGAGTGAGCAAGCAGAGCTGTGGAAACTGAGGTGCGTGACTGTTTACCATTTTTCTTTTCTCATGCCCAGAATGCTTCCTGGCCAGTCACTCGTGGACTGACAGACATAGCTCTTTGGCCTCAGGGGCCTGAGCAGGTGGGGGAGGCAGGAGGGTTGGGCTGTAGGTGTCAATGGCTGTCTTAGGAGGTGCTGAATTGGACTCGGGGCCACAGTGTGGCTGTGGGTGAGTGTGGAAAACCTCACTTTTCTGAGCCCTGGCAGAGGCCTCAGCAGGGCTTCCAGGGCCACTGTTTTGGAAGCCAGCCTAAGCCCCTGCCTTGCCGTCAGCGGGCTGGATGGGACCACCTCTGTGTTGGGCCTGCCTGACTCACCTCCGCAGGTTGCTTGATGCGCAAGGGCTGGGCTGGGGGCCGTTGGGACAGCTTGGTTTTCAGGTCAGGATGACTTAAGTCACATTGGCTTGGGGGTCCCACCTGGCCCAGCTGCTCTCAGCTCTTCAAAGATGGGGAGGGCTGGGGCCTGCCGCAGGGCTGCGCTGGCCCACAGACAAATGAGCCTGTTGGCATTCTGCACACAGCCACACGCTCGCAGTAATGGGCAAGACGCGTGTCTGGGATCGATCGGGCTCGCTTGGGCACTAATGGGCTGGCCGCTCCACGAACAGCAGGGATTGACACCTGGTGTGAGCCTGTGCCACTCTGGAAATGGAGATGCTTAAGCCCACGGGCGGGTCTGGCAAGAGGCCGTCCATGGCTGTGCCGACTAACAGTGGCTCCTTGTGTTGGGGTGGGACGGGGGACGGCAGCAAGCCATGGGGTCTTCTTGAGCTGTGAGTGAAAGCTGTTGGGGTGACTGTTTAATCCAGTCGCCCTACATACCTGCCTCAATGCCAGAGGCGTGGGCTATGGGCCCACAGGGAAACGTGGGCCCGCCTGCCTGTGGGGGGCGCTCTTGCTGCTTGTACCCCACACTGTGCTCTGACTGCAAGGGATCTTCTTCCTGAGGCCCTGAACTTTCCAACGCCTGAGGGCGGGAGTCTCCCAGGAGTCACCAGGGGCTGGCCCACTGGTAAGGAGGACCCTGTGAGGCAGTTGTTTGGAAATGTGGTTCCTCTGTGGCTTCCAGTTCAGCTCCCTCTGAAAGTTGAGATTTGCCTTTCGAGGGACAGGCGAGGACAGCAACTGCAGGTAGCCCCGACCCTTTCTCAGAACCGCAGATGCATGTTCCTCCCGCCTCACCCCCATGCGGCAGTGGGGAAGGGGGTGTGGGAAGAGTTGGAGGTCCAGGGAGCCAGACGGGTGGTAGCGATCAACAGTTGGTGGGTGTGTGCGTTGGCTAAAGAGCCATGCAGCTGTCCCGAATGTGTGCTCATAGACTTTTTCTGAGCCCCCTGGGAGGGTATGTTCAGGGGTTCCCCAAGGTGAAGGGTACCATGGAGTGCAACAGGCGGACCTCACCTAGCAGGAAGGAAAGTGATGGGTTCCCTGGCATCCCAGGTGAGCCATATGCAGCAGGCTCAGGGAAGGTCCTAGCTGTCCACCCTTTGGGGAACATTGAGTCCATGCCTGCTCCTAGGAGACGCAGGGACTCAGAACCTGCCCTCAAAGCCCCACCTGGCTGAGCCCCATGGCCTGGAAGCAGCTCCAGGAATGGACACTCATTAGTTGGCAAACACGGGTTGTTGACTCGCTGAGCCTGTGTCTACTGAGTGCCTCTTAGTGTGCTGCACCAGGCACTAGGGCTCATCCAGCTCGCTGCGGTTCAGTGGGAATAATGAACTTGAAGTTGCAGTCTTTTAAGTTGCAGCTGGAGTAATTGCCATAAGCACTGGGGGTGGGGGGTAAGAGGAAGCCTGAGCAAGTGTCCTTACCCTGAGGACCTAAGGATTCAGCCAGGTGAAGACCAGCCTGCAGCACGAGGCCTGGGACAGATAGCTACTCCTAGTGTGGCTGAGATGAGGCAGCCCTGGATGCATGTTGCAGAGCGGGCTTTGTGGAGCTCCTCCCTTGAGACAGAAGGGACTAAAATGAGGCTGGCTCACACCACTGCCAGGAGGCTTTGGTGGCTTAGAGAAGTCCTGCAGACTGGAGAGTGCCCCCAAGAAGGTCCTGGTCCCTGCCTGGCCCCCCGGAGCCCCTGCCCTCTCAGCAGACTGAGAAATCTAGTTGACTCGAATTGTTTCCTTTCCTTCCCATGCTGGGAGGCTGAGGCTGAGACAGGGAATGCGGTGGTCTCCCACCTCTGCTTTAGTAGTTGGACGGGGGTTGGACCCTCTCTTTAAGGACTAGGAAGTTCCCTCCTAAATGGCCTCATCTGGGAATCCAGGCATTGGAGCTTAAGTCTGACTCAGAATGTGGTGGAAAAGTTTGAGTCATTCTCTTTAAATCCCCCTGAGTTATGGTGGCCCTGGGGTAGATTGGGGGTTCTTAGCAGCAGCCACCTCTCTGAGCCAGGCTTTGGGCCCAGTGCACCTTAGAAATTTGCTCCCTGGGAAAGGGGACAGGTCCTTTTTCTCCTTGTCAGACTCCTGATCACCTAGAGGGCAGCCCCTGCTCAGCAGCTGGGTCAACATTGGGTGGGGAGGGGAGCCCCAGAATGCCACATGGGAGAGGGGGCCTCTCTGTGGGCATAGTGCAAGGACACCAGGCATGTCTAAATACTGTAGTGGTGGCCTCATCCAAATGGGGGGTGGGCAGTGTCGAGTGCTATCACTCTAATGCTTGTCCTTGGCCTCTAGCCCTGGCCTAGTGTGTCCAACCTGGCCAAGGACTTCATTGACCGCCTGCTGACAGTGGACCCTGGAGCCCGTATGACTGCACTGCAGGCCCTGCGGCACCCATGGGTGGTGAGCATGGCAGCCTCTTCATCCATGAAGAATCTGCACCGTTCCATCTCTCAGAACCTCCTCAAACGTGCCTCCTCACGCTGCCAGAGCACCAAATCCGCCCAGTCCACGCGTTCCAGCCGCTCGACGCGCTCCAACAAGTCACGCCGTGTGCGGGAGCGGGAGCTGCGGGAGCTCAACCTGCGTTACCAGCAGCAGTACAATGGCTGAGCCTCCTGGCTGGGGTACAGGTACGGCACTGTCCCAGCCTGGCCACTCGTGGCTGTGCCATCTGGGCCTGATACCTTCTCTAGAGCTAGGCCTGTGCGGACGTGGCTAGCGGGAGCTGAACAAGGTCTGGCCCCAGCCCCTCCTCTGTGCCTTCAGCAGCCCCCATCCTCACCAGGGGCATGGGCCAGGTGTGACAGAGTGGAGGTGGCCCAGGGGCTGTGACCTCCCTGAACTAGGAGCCTGGCCTGGCACTGCTACTCCTGTTGGTGGGCAACTGCTCTAAGTTGGGGGAAGGGACAGGCCCTGGTCTTCACTGTCTCCCTTAGCCTGTGGCTCTTCCCCAGACCAAAGGGGCAGCAGTGCTGGGTGGAGGGTGTCCCATGGCCCCAGGACCCTCTGTGATGGTTACTTCTGGAATACTCCTTTTCCTCTGCAGAGCCTTCCTCCCAGGCACCTCACATTCCATGACATCCTGGTCCTCAAATCAGGCTCCAGTGGGAGGCCCGGGTAGGCACAAAGCTGTGCCTTGACTGGACCCTCGGTTCCTGGCTAGATCCAAACAGGCCCCCACCTCCCAGCCAAGATCAGTCTTCCTTCATGGTGCCCCCAGGACCCCCTCCTGGCCCCAGGACTCACCACGACCTCTGGTTGTAGGACCGTGGCGGCAGGGACTGTGTGGCGGGTCTGGTGGCAGCCTTGTCCCAGGCTCCAGCCTCTCTCTGACCATGAGAGGGTCCCTGCCCACCAGCCCACCACCCTCAGTGCCACCTCTGCAGAGTCCACCATTGCCTCCCTCTCCCCTTTGAACGCCCATTCCATTCCCCAGGTGCCTCCTTCCCTACTGTGGGGGTAAAGGGAGCCCCACTGCTGCTACCTGGGGGATGGGGCACCTGGGGGCCAAGGCAGAGGACAGGGAGTTCCCCGTTAGAATTCCATTGTCAGCCCTGGTATAGCCCATGGCCCCTTCCCTTCAGGCTCTGCTGTTCCCTCCTCGGCAACTGCACGAAGGCGCCATCTAGTGTCTGGCATGGGTATAGCAGCCTGGGAGTGACCACTGCACACGCACCGTGCACACCCAGAGTCCTCCACGAGGAAGTGGGAAGGAAGGAGTTGCTGCACTGGGGCTGGCTCTCGGGCTGCTCAGCTCTACCCTTCTGCTGAGCTTCTGTGCACCTCTCCCTGGAACTTAGCCATACTCTGTGACCTGCCTGTGAACCCTGGGTGCCTGGGGCACTGGCCTTCTCACAGCTGGCCTTGCCCCATCCGCCCTGTGCCCGCTTCCTTTCACAGCATTAACCTTCCAGTCTGGGCCCTGCCGAGTCTCAGGCTGGAGGAGCCCTTGCGGGAGGTGGGTGGGGTTGGGTGGCTGCTTTTCCACCTGAGCCAGAACTGTTCCCATGTCTCTCATGGTGTCTCCCCCTACCACAAACCAGGCTGGAACCCAAGCCCCCTCCTTCCACAGCTGCTTTCAGTGGGTAGGAAGGGGGCCAGGGCCCAGCTTTGGCCTTAGCTAGACTGCAGGGCCCCTTCCAGCAGGGGGGGTTTGGCCCCCACTCAGCTCCTCCCGGTGGGCAGCCTTGG
>CAUYRT010062433.1:0-36084 GCA_963574885.1 Lepilemur ruficaudatus | reverse complement strand
CCCAGGAGCTGGGAGGAGGGGTCTCACAGGAGCTGCACCAGCTGGTCTTCATCGTGTTGATCATCGTAACCGCCATTTACTGAGCACCCGTCATGTGCAAGCGCATCCCATGGATTATTTCTAAAGTTTCAAAGTGATATTATAATCCTCACTTTACAGGGAAGATCTAGTATCAGAGAGGTCAGGTCAATCACTAACCACCACACAGCTTAAAAGTGTCGGGTTCAGGATCTGAGTCTGGTGTGCCTGACTCCAGAGTTCATGCCCTTCACACTGCACCAGGTGAGTGGGAGGAAAGTCACCTGCTGAGGGGGAGGGGCAGCGGGTCTCAGTCTCCTAGTTTGGGCCTTAAGAAATGGAGAATTGGCGAGGGCGTCTAGGCAGGGTGGACAAGTGACTGCTGAACAGCGGACAGGGCCATGCTGGAACTGTGAAGCAGGATTGAGCGGCAAACACAGGAAGCTCTGCTAAATAATCCCGGCAGGCTGAACAGGAGCCACCTAAAGCAAGACAGAGAGACGTCAGCCTTGGGGTGGGATCGGGGAGCTGTCTGCTGAAGGAATGCGTGTACAGGCTTGCAGAGGGCCTGGGGGAGGAGCTAGTTTGGTCATGGAGAGGTGACGTGTTGAGTTTGAGTGGTATCCATGGGACACCTGGGGGAGGTGTCCAGGAGAATGTATTTCTTGACTTATTTATTTATTGCCTATTTCCCTATAGGCGCACGCGCACACTCACACTTCAGAATGTAAGCTGCGTGAGGGCAAGGCTTTGTCTGTCTCGTTTGCTGGTATCTCCCCAGTGCCTAACACCCGGACTGGCATGTGGCAGGTGCTCAATTCATACTTGTTGCATGAATGAATCTCAAGATCTAGGTGTCATCAGGGTCATTAAAGTCCCTAGAATGGATGAGTTCCCCCAGGGAAAGGTTGAAAAGGAAAAAGAGGCAGGAGCTGAGGCCAGAGTCCCTGGGGACAAGCTTACATAAGAGACAGGAGGAAGAAAAGGAGCCAGTAAAGGAGGGGGAAGGGAGGGGAGAAGAAAGTGAGCAGGAGGAAAGAACTGCGTCACAGACCCAAGAGAAGAGGGGGCTTTTCCGGGCATGGTGGGGTGGTCAGCAGTTCAAATGCTGCTGAACTATTCCGACAGAGGCACTGGGAAAGGGCGTGGAGGGTCACCTGGTCCCAGGAGAGAGACTTGCCAGAGTCACCCGGCAAGTTAGGGATGAGGCTGGAGCTACAGCCCAGGTGGCCTGCCAACCAACTCGAAACATCTCAAATTAGAGTCGTGCATCCTCCGCCACCACCTGGTAATTCCTTGAGCTCTGTGTAAACACAAGGTAGGAACCCAAGAGTTCCTGAAATCACTTGATTATTAAATTGTTCATTTCCTGTTCTTAGAAAAGAAATCTTTTCACAATCATGTGAAAACATCTTAAGCTGCACAACCTTTAAACTCAAATTCCTGGGTCAGGCGGTTGGGTTTTCTTGCATGTCCCGGAAAGCCTGTTCCTTTCTGGGTTGTCCCCACAAGTATGCGGTCTGCAACGGCTACCGTGAGCTCCTGCTACGCCCCAGGCATTTGGCCAGTATCATCTCTTCTCTTTCAAGCATCAGTAAAATGGTGGACTTGATACTCCCCCATTTTGCAGGGAACAAGCTGAAGCTTTCCCAGGGACCCACAGCCAGTTAGGATGGAAGTGAGGATTTTGAACCAGGTGTGTCTGGTGCCAAAAGCCCCGGGAATTTTTTTTCCTACCATGTCATGACTTTCATGACTTTCTCTCCCCAAGACAACCTATTGGGCAGTCTGATCATGTGATAAGCTCTTGGGCCCAATATCATGAAATAATCTGTCTGCTGATATGATTTCTCATTTTGAGAGAAATGAGGAAAATCCATCAACAAAGAGCCAGTGACTTTGAGCTCAGCCTGGTTGCAATATCCTCCCTGGCTTCTCTGCCACTATTTCCCAAGACCCCTTTTTCCTAGCAAATCATAAAGACCCCAAGCCTTTATGGGTGGGATAAAAGACCCTGGGGAGTAGGCCTGGCCTGAGCTGTCCATCAAGGCACACTTTGGATAGCTCGTGGATGTCCCCAAAAGGAGAGTTGTGGCAGCTTTTTGTCTGTAAAAGAACCTGTGGATCTGAATGATTAATAGAAACCCTCCCAGAGTTAGAGCACTGGGGTTCAGATGCTCAGGGGTGTGGGGGAACACGATGAGCAGGGAGCCAAAGGTGAAGGCTCCCGCCCACCCCCCACCAGAACAGTTACCCTTTCAGTGTTTTGCATATTGAGAGATTCCCACTAAGATTTTATTTGGAGAAAATCTTCTGAGGCAAAAAATAACAATGAAAGTATAATAAAAATTGAAAGCTGGTGACTTAGGGAGAAGGGCAGGATACTAACATCAGCTGAGTGCCCACAAGGTCTGTGCTAGATAAAGATAGTTTAAATCCCCAGAAGATTCCAGTGTCTCCAATGCTCCCATCTGTAATTCAAACTAAAAATCGTCATCAAGGTATAAAACACAAAACTTACATGTATGTTGCAATGAAAACAACTGAGTTCTCCGTTGGTTGATTTTCAGAGTCTGGTACGTTCATCCAAGCTGGTTTGTTCTCACGTTTCTGGGCCGCTCTGACCGGTGATGGGGGCCCGCGCCTGGGTCCGATGGCGCGTCCCGCCGGCCCGGCTGGATCCGCTCCAGGTCCACAGTAACCCTGGGCAAGGTGGCGCAGCCTTTTCTCTCTTACAGAAGAGGGGCTCAAGGAGCTTCTGTACTTTGCTGAAGGTCACATGACAAACAGGAATGCGGGTGGCATTAGAACCCAGTTCTGCCTGACTCCAAGTTCCAGGATCTTTCCAAGACTCCTGGCTTCAGTCAAATTCAAACAATATGATCAGGATGAAAGTTTTTAAATAGGGATCAAACAGCTCTGGAAAGAAGCTGTCTGGCAGCTCAAACTTGTCTGTCCAGAACCTGGAGAAAGAGCTCTTTTCCGTCTCCTCTGCCCTGGCTAGGAGGGCGCAGAGTGGGCCTCAGCAGAGCCGGGGTCTGACCCCGGGGGAGGCTGCCGCGTGTGCACTGCCACCGCCCCGCCCGTGCAGAGAATGTCCCGTCTGAGTCCCGGTTCCTCTCTTGCAGGTCGACGTCTCTGCCCGCGCCAGGCCAGCCAGGAGCACTGCGTGAACGCACGCGGGGCCAAGGGCTAGCGCACTCCGAGCCCGCGCCATGGACTTCGTCATGAAGCAGGCCCTGGGAGGTGAGGCCCGCGCCCCGCGCCCCGGTCCCGCGTGGCCCCCCCCAGCCCTGCCCCCGCCCTGCCCCGTGACCCCGCCCTGTCCCCCTAGGGGCCACCAAGGACATGGGGAAGATGCTGGGTGGAGAGGAGGAGAAGGACCCCGACGCGCAGAAGAAGGAGGAGGAGCGGCAGGAGGCGCTGCGGCAGCAGGAGGAGGAGCGCAAGGCCAAGCATGCGCGCATGGAGGCCGAGCGCGAGAAGGTCCGGCAGCAGATCCGCGACAAGGTCAGCGCCGCCCGCCGGCCGCGCGCGCGTCCCCTGCACCCCAGCTCCCCGCTTAGCCCCGGGTCCCGCGCAGCCTCCCTCTTCCCGTCAGAAAATCGGGTCTGAGAACCCCCTCCCTTGCGAGACCCTTAAGGGGCTTAGATAAGGGAATGGGTGGCGAGTGCGCCCAGTGTTTGCGGCTACCGGTCCAGGAGCTCGGACCTGACACACTTGGGACCGATACGGGTGGAGTCAGAATGTGGGGACGTTAGAAAGTCACCGCTGCGCCCTGAGCACGTGGCGCTGCGAGGAGTCACTCGGGACGGTCCCGGCTGCCACCCTGCGCCTAACGCTTCAGTGCCAGTCTGGCCGTGCCGGGCAGTCGATCCAGGCTGAGCGCTGTCTCACCACTTACAACGCAGTCAATGAGCAGTGTCACCGACTACGACTAGTCTACTATGGGTAGTGGTCTCCCATTGTAGCCTACAATAAATCAAGGCTAGGAGTGGTTCCTGTCAAGTTTTGTCACCAAAATTTGGCTCCAAATGTTTGGGAACCCTTTGGATCCTTGGGGATTTCAAAAGAAGTTATCATGGGCCCCTTGGAGGGCAGGCATCCTTGTCCCCACCTCCCGGGGAGGGGAAACTGAGGCTTGGAAGCTCTCATGCGCCACCTGGGCCAGGTGATGACCTTGAGACCGGACGCCCTCCTGGCCGCCTTCACACTCATTTCTGCCTCGCCTTCCCAGTATGGGCTGAAGAAGAAGGAGGAGAAGGAGGCAGAGGAGAAGGCAGCCCTGGAGCAGCCCTGCGAGGGGAGCCTGACCCGGCCCAAGAAGGCCATCCCTGCAGGCTGTGGCGACGAGGAGGAGGAGGAGGAGGAGAGCATCCTGGACACGGTGCTCAAGTACCTGCCGGGGCCGCTGCAGGACATGTTCAAGAAGTAACCGGCCCTCCCGCCCATCCCCACCCCACCTATTACTATTCTTTTGTTCTTTCTTTTCTTTTCATTAAGTCTCAATTCTGAAGGGGAAAACCTCAGTTGGCCTCTGCCCCCCTTCCCTGGCCAGGGGCTCCTCCCCCTCAGCACCCCCTCAGGCCCCTTCCATCCCAGGGTACACCGCCCCACCCCACTCCCAAGCAGCTTGGAAAAGGGAAAGTGGCTTTTCCTCCACAGGGGTGTCCAACCCAGGGCCAAAGGCACTGGAGCCCCTTAGGAAGCCTAAGGTCTATGCTCGTGTGGTGACCCCCATACATTCCTTCATGCTCCCCACTGCCAGGGGGACCACTGTCCCCGGCCAGCCAAAGTAATGATACATTCCAGCCCTGCCCAGCATGCTGACCTTTGTCCTCTGACCTCCAGGTCAGGGCAGGGGCGCTGAGTAGCCTGGCTCTTAGGAAGGAAGTCAGGGTAAGTCTGCCCCCGGAGGGCCCAGCCTGAAAGGTCCTGGATCTGGCCAGGCTGGGGTCTGGGCAGGAGGCTGGGACTTTGCTTTTTCCCTCTCCTCAGTGACACACACAGCCCAGGAGCATCCCCTTCCCCGGCCCCCACCGAGAGAGGCAGGGCCCCTGCCAAGTGGATCCTTTCAGATGGATCTTCTTCGGACTTCAGCTCATCGGTGGAGGAGCCCCAGGGTGGGGCAGCCCCTTGTTTCCCCCACCCAACACCCTCCTTGGGTCCTGGGGCCCCACTGCCAGGCTGGGCCCGGCTTGCCCAGCCAAGGGGCTGCCCAGGCCTCCAGAGAACACTTGGAGCCATCGGGCAGCAACGGTCTATGCCATGGGCCCTCCCTTTGGCGTGGCCATGCTGCCCCCATTCCTATCCACCCCTCTTCCTCACCCTGTCCTGTCCATGTGCTTCCAGGGCCCCCATGGTCCCCAGGAGGATCCTTCCTGGCCGAAGCCCCAAGCCACTGGGGAGAAGCCAGTTCCCACTTGACAGAAGGCATCCGTCCATTCGTCTCACTGGCCAAGAACAAACTCTCCTCTGGGATGGAGGGGACTGGCATTTACCCCCTTTCCCCAAGTCATCAAGGCCTCCTGCTCAGGCAGTTGTGCAAGCATGGTGTCGGGTGGGTGAGCAGATGAGGGAATGAAGCCCGTGTCCACGCATGCATGACAGAGCACAGCGGAGACTGCACCCGTGACTGTGTGTCCAGAGATTCTGTGCGTGTGTGGATGGTTAGAACGTGTGTGTGCGTCTCGAGATCATGCATGTGTGTCAGTCATCGTAGCTATGACCTGTGCTTGTTTGAGGGGTGTATTCAAGTTGTGACTATGTCGTGTGTGTGTGCTGGCCATCTTACCTGTGTTCAGAGACTGCATGTGTCAGCTTGTTGATGCACGTGTTTTCACAGTGGGCTGTGTGTCAGAAGTGATGGCTCCGTGTCAGGTGTCAGGTGTTGCAGAAGCGTGTGTTTGAGAGACTTGTGAGATGTGCTGAGACTGTCGTGTGTGTGTGTGTGTGTGTGCGGGTGTGTGTGGGTGTGTGCGTGTGTGTGGGTGTGAAGAGGCAGTTGGGTGCGTGGACATGTGCCTGGGGAGAAAGAACACAGCCCTGCCAGCCCTGAGACCACTGGTCCCCGGTGGCCACATCCGACAGGAGACCTTGTCCTTGGCTTAGAGTCCTCCCGCCCTTGGGGGGTTCCTGCCTGAGGTCCTCAGAATCCCGCTGGGACACACCCAGGCAGTGCCCCAGGAAGCCATGCGGGCCCTCACCAGGGCCTGTCCCCAGAACAGGGGCCAGGGAGGGGGCGCCTTGCCTGCCCTGAAGCCCCTCCCCGTCAGCCCCCTTGCGTTCTGCGGGTTTTCCATTTTAGTGGATTTATGCTTTTATTTCAGAGAGAGACATGTGTCTCCTCTGTCTGTTTCCAATAGTTAAAGCCATATCAGTTAGACTGCAATACTTTAAAGATGAGACAAAACAATCCATATGTTTAGGGAACCAGAAAAGTCCCCTGCTCTGTCCCTTCTCTGGGGAGCAGGATCTCAGCAGCTCCAGCTCCCTGGACTGACCTTCCTCCCCTGCCCCAGCCCTCCCCAGTGCCCTGTGTTGGCCCCCAGGGGCCCATGTCTGTGTCTGCAATGGGGAGCCACCGTGCACCCCTGTTGTCTGTTTGCGGCCATCGTCCTGGACAGGATGGTCATTCTCAAGAGCTTTGGGGTCCTGGGCCAAAGTCAGGCAGGGCCCAACCCAGGGGCCCCAGGCCTCCCCAGAACCCGTGGGTGAGCCTTGCTTGGACACAGGGTGGATGCCAAATGTTCAGAGAAGTTCCCCCTTGACAGGGGCCCTCAAACCTTAAAAGTGACACCAGGGCACAGAGAGTGCCTGGTGGATAGCTGAGATCAAGGCCCAGTGAGCTAAGGATGAGCAAGGGCTCCTACCCACGCCAGGTAGCCCAGGTGTCCAGAGGGCATCCCTGATGGGTCTGCAGCCCTCTGGGCACCCAGAGTAGGCCCCACCCCAGCGCCCTCCAGGCTGGTGGCTTACTCTGGGCGCATGTCTGCATTCTGCTCCTTGGCAGCAGGGCTTGAGGTCTTCCTGGAGGTGGAGGCAGAGGGAGGATTTCTGCCCAGCACATACCTGGTTGCAACCACTGCTGAGAGATCACTCTTAGGTCCAGGGGGACATGATGACTGTCATTTCTAATGCAGACCTGACTGTGGGAGCAGCTCGCGCATAGGCCGAGAGAGGAAGTCTGCATGCAGCCCCCAGTGGGCGCGTGCGGAAGGCCACTCGGGCTCCTGTGCCCAGACGCAGCTCCAGAGAGAAGGGAAAAGGCTTCTCTGGATCTCCCTGTGCTGGGCACGGCCTCCACTGCAGGTCCCGAAGCTGGAAGGACGCGGGAAGGTGTCCTGAGCTGCAGAGCTGTGTGGGTCAAGAGGCCCTCCCAGGTGTGTGTGAGCGAGGGGGTGGGGGAGGGATAGAAGGGTTGCAGCCGGCGCCCCTCTCAGCCAGGCGGCTGGTGGGCAGAGCAGCCCACGGGCTCACGGCTGGAGTCAAACGGAGTGGACTTTCCGGCCCCCAGAGCCCCTGCACCCGGCTGGCAGGGCCGCCCACCCACGCCCACCTGCTCCATCCCAGGGTTCCACTGGCTCCTGACTGCACAGGGAGGCCAGGGGGCGACCAGCTCAGATGGGGGTGTCTCCACCAATGTCCCTGCCCCAGTCCCCACTCCTGTGCCCACCCTTCTCTGGGGAGAGAACGGGAGGTGCTCATGCTGGCCCTGGGGTGGCCGTGGGGAGTCCTGGTGAGACCCAGGCAAGACAGACCATCCTGCCCCGTGGGGGACCCCTTTCCCACATTCGTGCTGTGTCCTCGTTGCTCTGCTTCCTTTAAATGTGTCAGTGCCTGGGGGGAGGGCAGGGGCACCCCTTCATGCCCCCCTGAACCTGACCAAAAGCCATGGCTGTTGCTCCCCCTTTGTATGACGCAAATACTGAGATGTACGAAACCAACCATGACAACAAAGAAAAAGACCTTGTACAGCAGCTCTGTCTGTCCGTCCTCTCTGTCCGTCGGCACCACCAGGGCTAGACAGGCACCGGCTCACCCGCGGTGGGGACACCCCACAAAGCTCCAGAGACCCCAGACAATCTCCAGTCTTGCTCTGCCCTCGGGCCAGGACGCTGGAAACGACTCCAGAAATCAACAGTGGCCAGAGGCAGGGCTGGGCCTGGAGTTTTAGGGTCGCTCCACCTCTCTGCCTTCCAAGACCGAGTCCCCAGCCCTGGGGGTGGCAGTCTAGGCCGACCCCCACGCCCGTCTCTGGCCACCCTTCACCCAAGGTCCTCAGGGTGTGGTGTGCTGAGAATGCTGCCGGGTCATGCAGGTGGGCACGCACCTGTCCGTCCTTCACTCCCTGGGCACTGATGGAGGCTGGGGGCACAGAGCGGACAGTGCTCGGCTTTCCTCCTGCACACAGGCTCTTCCAGGCCCCGCAGAGGGATCAGGACCATTCCAGAGCCCCCTCCAGTCTCACCCCTCTCCTTCCATGCCTCCCCCCGCCCCCCACCGGCAAGGCTTTTCTGACACATGAAGCTTCCCGTGTCACACTCCCCGCCCAGCGCCCTCCCGTGGCCTGCAGGACAGCGTCTGCCCCTAGGAAACATCCCAGTTCTCCAAATAGCCCTGTGTGCTGTAACCCCAACCTGCTGGGCAGACCCACGCTGGCCTCTGTGCTCTGCGCACCCCCGGCCCCGGCCCCTGCCCACGCACCATGCTGTCTGGTGTTCGCATATTCTGTCCCCTCTGCCTGGGACCAGTGGTGCCCTGCCCCTCCTTGGTGTACTCCTCAAGCTCCAGCTCAAATGTCTCCTCCTCCGTGAAGCCCTCCCTGATACAGCCTCTGTCCCCCTTCCCAGAGCAGAGTCTGTTGCTGTAGTCAAGCAACAGAGAGCCTTGGTCTCACTGTCCAGACAGCGCTGGGTGGGCTGACAGGCTCTGCCACCCAGCAGAATGATCTTAAGCAAGCAGTGGCCCACGGCAGGCTCCCCACAAGCCTCTGCAAGACAGGGCTCATTCCCAGAGCCCTGAGCTGGACTCTGAGGGGCGGGAGAGAGAGCACAAGGCTCTGGGCTTCCCTGGGAGTGTGTCTGTGTGCTCCACCCACACCCAGGCTCTGTCCTCCTAAGAGCCAGGGCCCCCCTAAGAAACAGCCCAGCCTGGGACACTCAGATGCTCCTGGGCTCCCCCCTCCTTTCCTTTCCACTCAGTGGACCCTGGTGTGTCAGGAAACACCGGCACCCTCTCATCTGAGTTCTGAGGGCTTCTCCTAAGTCTGCATCCTCTCGGGCGAGTAGCACTCACGGAGCCCGGGCAACATCTGAGCACAGTGCCGGGCACCAAGAGCACCCGCCACAGGGCTCTTCCTTCCAGAACACCCCTGCTCACGGGAACACAGGCGGTAGACAGACCAGTCCCCCACCGCAGCACGCGCAGCCGTGCAGGAAGCCCGTGGGCTCGGCGCAGGCCCCATGGAGGAGGCGACATCTGAAATGAGCTAGGAACGAGGAGGAGCCAGCCCAGTGGAGACGGAGGGCGCTCCAGGCAGAGGGACGGGCGTGGACAGAGGTAGGGAGGAGGCGGAGCAGTCTGGCCTGGCTGGTGGGCGTGGGAGGGAGGAAGAAGGTCGTCTGCGGGAATGGTTGGGCCCTTGGTGGACGGCAGAGAGGCTAGGGACGCCGGTGAGGGACACTGGCGGGGAAAGGGTTTGGAGGAAGACGGCGAGTTTGGTTTGGGGCTTCTGGGTTTGAGCCACCTGGGGAGAGTCCAGTGGGCCGTCTGCACCCCTCCCTGGCCCACCAGAACCACAGACAGCCCTTTGCATGGGCAACCCCCTGGGTGGAGCGATGTCGTCACCACTGATGTCACCGCAGGGTCAAAGCACAGAGAACCAAGAAACCTGGAGCAGGAAGGGGATTTAAAGTCAGATCCACCTCCCATGTGACCAGAAGGCCCTTCTGTGCAGCGCATGGCAGGGGCCTCTCCCGCTGGACTCCCCACGGGGTCAGGGAGCTCGTTCCTGTCCACTCCTCTCGTTCTCCTAAACCAAAAGCTGCCAGGAGGCATGGGGTTAACGGAGCCACCTCCTGCATCACTTCAGTTGGCTGCAAAAGCTGCTTCCAGACCACTCACTTAGCACTTGTAATTAATTGGGGCTTCTCGCCTGATCTGAGAGATGATGCGATACCCCCTGAGGACAATGTTTTCTCAGCTGAGATCCTCCAGCAGGAGACTGTGCTCTCCCGCCCCTCCGCAGGCCTGGGTGTGGACACAGGCTCCAGCCCTCCCTCGCCACAGGAGCCTGGGCAGGGCCCTTCCCGGTGGGAGCACAGAGCTCAGTGGGTGGGTCGGGCTGGTGTCCCCCTCTCCTTGGACTCCAGACGCAGGGCATCCTCCCTACCCTGGGGTGGGCGCTGGGTCTGCAGCTCTCGGGCACATCAACTCCCTGCTGCTCTCGTCCGTCCCGAGCGGCACCGGGCATGGCCCTGTCCGCAAGAGGCCAAGGCAGCCCCCACCTGCTGGGCACCTGCTGTGCGCCATACTCGAGAGCTATTTCTTCAAAGCCTCCTCCTCCCCTCACCCCGACGGGAGTCTGTGGGGTCAGCATTGCCACCGTTTTGCACGAGGGAAAGCCGAGGCCGGGAAGTAGAGGCAGGTGACGGAGACCTCACAGGCTTTGCACTCAGACGAACGTGGCTCTGAGTCCTGACTCTTCCCGTCCTGTCTTGGCGGGGGCTCGGCCGCTCTGCCCCCGCGACTTCCCGCCATGAACGACAATGCGCAAGCTCATCACGGCCACTGGAGTCGTTGAAGGAAATAAATGAAATAACGTCTGTCCGTTCCCTAGCACAGGCCCCGGCACATGGCACATACCTAAAAGTGACAGCCACAGCTGCTAAATGCTGCCGTCACCGTGGCAAGACTGAGGAGAGCAGTGGCGTGACGAGGAGCGAGAGAGGCAGAGGGCGTGAAAAGGAGGAGAATGTATCACGACGGAAATCCTCCAGCCATCCAAATAGTGATGGGGAAGCCTGGATTTCAAACCACTTTTGCCTCATGTCTTTCCACTGTGACGCAAGACAAGGGTCCCGAGTGAGTCAGGGGACAGGAGAGAATGGCTCACTCGTGCAGGAAGCTCTCCCAAATCGTCAGCTCAAAAGAAAAGTAGCATTGTGCAGCAGTCGCCTGTCACTGCGTAATAAATCACCCCAAAACTCAGTGGCTTCAGGCACTGAATATTTATTTCCTCTCACAGTTTCTGGGGGTCAGGAATTCTGGAGTGGCCTGGTTGGGTGGTTCTGGATTGAGGTCCCTCATGCGTCAGCCACCAAGGTGTCAGCTGGGGCTGCAGTCTCACCCGAAGGCTTGCTGGGGCTGGACGCTGCCAGCGGCGGTGGGCAGGAGGCGTCACTTTCAGGAGAGCATCTTCACGGACCCTCCGTCCGTCCTCACCACACGGACGGTACGGCAGACTGAGTGACCAGGAGAGCAAGGGGAGGCCACAACGCCTTCTGTGGCCTGGCCTGGCAAGCCGCCCACCACCCTTCTGCAGTGTTCTGATGGTCACACAGACCAGCTCTGATCCAACACAGGAGGACGCTGCATGGCGTGACGGCCAGGAGGGAAGCTCACGGGGGACGGAGCCCACTCAGGAGGCCGCCTGCCTCGCAGCGCCTGCGCCCGCCCACCTGCAGCTCTGTCTTCAGCCCTAGTCAGCAGACACTCCCGCATTCACCCATCCACGCGGCAGGCGTTTCCTCGTTCCTTTCTGCCTTCAGCAAACTCTCCTCTCCCAAGGGCCTGCTCCTGGCCAAACACAGGCTGGGCGCTGCCGTCCAGACCTGAGCCTGCCGTGATCGCTGGGGCTCACGGTGCGGACACGCGAACAGCACGCAGCACGCAGCCCATCATGAGAAGACATTTGGATTCCCCCAGCCAGACCCGGTTCCAAGCCTGGCTTAGTGCTTTGAAGCCATTTGACCTTGAGCACATTATTTTACCTCTCAGGGCCTCCGTAAAAAGGGATGATAAGACCTGCCCTGCCCAGTTACTGCAACAAAAGATTTAAAGTGCACAGCACACAGCAAGTTCTCAATAAATGACGGCTGTTAATATTACTGCTCCAAATAAACAACATATAGTAGTAACATTCATCGGGTGTCGGACAGGTGGGAGGCAGCAGGAGGGGATGGGTATATACACACCGTCTGGGGGATGGACACGCTTGAAGCCTCTGACTCAGGTGGGGCAAAGGCAATATATGTAACCTAAACATTTGTACCCCCATAGGATGCTGAAATAAAAAGAAACTAAAATAAATAAATAAAAAATAAACCAAGCGTGCAGCCCTAAACCTGGACAGCAGCCCATCTAAGCTGCCCCTGCCCCCACCAAGAGAAAGCGAGGCTCTTAGACCCCACGGCTGGCCCCCAGCTCCCACCTGCCCCCTCCTCCCGGAGGCCCAGCGAGCCCTGCCTTGACTCCAGCAGCCGGAGGCTCCCCGGCTGCCAGGCCTAATCAGCAGCTCCAGGCAAGACCTCAAATTGATTTGCCATCGTTTCCTCGGGAAGTGAGAGCTCCTCTTGACTCGCGGCCAAAATCCATTCCATGAGAGCAAAGCAATCACCTTCGTGGCGGGTGTCCGGGGAATGTGATAGAGATCTAGGACGGAAAGTCTCCATCCTACCGCCCAGAGCACAAGTCTCTGCTCTCACGCCCGCCCGTGTGCGAGCCGCCTTGTGCATCCTCGGCTATCTGTGGTCTTGAGCATTGGCTCTCAGACCACAGCACAGTGGAATGACCGAGGAGGTCTGTGACAAATATCAATGGCGCTGGCCCCTGGACACTCTGGGTCAGTCAGTACTGGGTGTATCGTGGGCACCGGGGTTTGCAAGAAGTCTCCAGGTGGTTCTAATGGGCAGCAACGTCGGGGAACTGGTGGCCAAATGCACAGAGCGCTGGCCCCACCTGGATGATGTGCCTCTGAGTGGCTCTGCCAGGGACCAGCCACTGTTCTGGGAGCTGAAAGTGCACAGAGAACAACATCGTTGCCTGCATGGAGTTGACATCCTAGTCACAGACAGCAGACAAGCCACAGAAGAATAAGTAACCATTATAAGACATGGAAGTAGTAAGTGCTTAAGAAGTCGCATGTGGGCCGGGCGTGGCGGCTCACGCCTATAATCCTAGCACTCTGGGAGGCCGAGGCGGGCAGATCGCTCAAGGTCAGGAGTTCGAAACCAGCCTAAGCAAGAGTGAGACCTTGTCTCTACTAAAAAAAATAGAAAGAAATTAGCTGAACAACTAAAACTATATAGAAAAAATTAGCCGGGCACGGTGGCGCATGCCTGTCGTCCCAGTTACCCAGGAGGCTGAGGCAGGAGGATAGCTTGAGCCCAGGAGTTTGAGGTTGCTGTGAGCTAGGCTGACGCCACGGCACTCTAGCTGGGGCAACAGAGTGAGACTCTGTCTCAAAAAAAAAAAAAAAAAAGAAGTCACATGTGGCCAAAGTTACTTCCGAAGGACGCCTGAGTCCCCCCCCCCCACCGGCCTACAGCGTGTGCCCATCCTCTGCTGCCCGGCGTTTGACCTCCCCTCCCGCCCCCGACCCACACTGAGCCTCCACACAGTGACCCGGACTCACACAGGCCCCCCAACGCTGGCCACGTGCTCAGCCCTGACACCGGCACAGAGTGAGGCTTAACCCCAGGGGCAGGCTCAGCCGTGGGTCGTGACGGTCCCTGACCGTTTGCTTGGGCCCCAGATTCTCCCGTGAGCCCACGGCTCACCTCTTCAGGAGCCTCGTGTGGAAAACAAAGCCCTCGGACGCCTGGCCGGCCTTGCTGCAGAGCCCAGACTTAGCTCCGCTCTCCATGGCTTTCCCTGCAGAAAACTCACTGGGTTTTCTAAGGATTTTTACTACTAGTGTCTACAGGCACAAGAAAACAGATGGGCAAAACAGATGGGAGCAGCCTCCGGATGGCAAGGCTGTTGGAGTTGGAAGGGCCCTTAGAGAGCATCCAGTCTCACCCCCTCATTCCTCAGTGAGGCCCGGAGAAGTCAGTGGGCGACTTGCTCAAGGTCACTCCACAAGCCCGCAGCGGAACACGGGGCTCCTCTCAGTCCAGTGCTCTCTCCCCGACCCTGGCTGGCCTGCCTGGGTACAGTGTGGGCCTCACCCGCCTGGTAAAGATGGGTGCGGACATGCCTTTGGGAACCCGCCCTGCCCTTGGTCTCCACCTGTGCCACAGGTGAGACCCAGCCCCACGAGCACCAGGCCGTCCCCTGGACCCATGGCGGGGAGGGGACCCACTCAAGGCAACATGGGACAGTGAGCTTTGCTGACACGGCCAGTTCCTCTCCCGCGGTGCAGCGAAACCCGGGAACTCGGAGTCAGGAGTGGCCGCTGCGCATGGGCTGAGGATGAAGCCACTCCCAGGCAAAGAGGACGTGTGCGCGATGGAGAGAAATGGAGTCCTGGGGACCCTGCCTCCACCTCACCCAGCCACACCCGGCAGGATCCCAGCCTGTGGCCCTTCTTAGCTCCATGAGTCGACAGGCTCCTCCTGCACCTGCACCGTGGCCGGGCTGGGCTGGGTCTCTGTCACGTGCAGGCGACCAGTGCAGACAGGAAGCCCTTCCCGCTCTCCCAGAAGCCCTGTGACCCGCATTGAACCATCCTGCTCTCTGGCCTCAGTGTCTCCCGCCCTCAGCGTGCCGCAGGGCGCCTCTCCCCACGTGCGCTGGCCTTTCCAGCTTCCACGTTGCCGCGGCAGAGCCAGGCCCCTCCCCGACATCCACGTCCTGACCCCTAGAACCTGCCACTGTGTCTGACCTTAGCTGGCAGAGAGGGATTAAGGCTGCGGTGAGAGTACGACTGCTCATTATCCGACCGTGATGGCGGGAGATTATCCCGGATCGCCCGGCGGGGCTGCGGCAAACGCCAGCGTCCTTACAGGCAGAAGAGAGAGGCGGAGCACAGCGGCGTGGAAAGGACTCAGCCCGTCTCCGGCTGCAGAGATGGAGAGGGGCCCCGGAGCCAAGGACAGTGAGCAGCCTCTAGACACTGCAGGAGGCAAGGAGCCCCCAGGGGGACCAGCCCTGCCCGCGCTGTGGGCTTAGCCCCGTAGGCTGAGCCAGTCCAAGTCCTCATCTCCGGCACGGGAAGGGAATGACTGTGCGTCGTTCAAGGCACCGTGTTTGTGGCAGTTTGTTACAGCAGCACTGGGAGAGCGACACACACCTCACAAGGCCTGGCATTGCCATCTGAGAGGTTGGGTAACAGACACTTCGCTCCTCCCGCAGCCCGGGTTGAGCACTAGCCACACCCCTGGCACTGAGCCGACGAGAGGAACAGCAAGACAAACCAGGCACCCAGCCCCGACGCTCCAGGCTCCCATGGTGAGCGGGGCCAGGCAGACCCGCTGGCAACTCAAGGACAGCAAGCCACCGTGCGCCCTGCGCTGCCGGGCAGACCCACGGGATGCCACCAGAGCCCAGCACAGAGACACCAATCCAGACCCCACCAGAGCCCAGCACAGAGATGCCAATCCAGACCCCACCAGAGCCCGGTGCGGGGATGCCAATCCAGACCCCACCAGAGGCCAGCACAGAGACACCAATCCAGACCCCACCAGAGCCCAGCGCGAGGACGTCAGACTAGACCACACCAGAGCCCAGCACAGGGACACCAATCCAGACCCCACCAGAGCCCAGCGCAGGGACGCCAGACCTGCTGGGTTGCAGAGCAGGGACATATCAGGGGGTGTTTCCTAGAGGAGTCAGAGGCTGAGCTTACCCTCAAGTTAGCAGAGATGGAAGATGGAAAGCTGGGGGAACTGGAGGTGCGGAGGGCTGGAGGGGGTGTCGAAGCAGAGGCGGCCACGGGTGCCAGAGTGAGAGCGTGGGCCCCACCGCAGCACCGGGGCCACAGTGGGCTGTAAGCAGGAGAGAGGTGGACAGCAGCATGGCCAGCATGAAGGCTGAGAGGAGGGAAGCCATGCGATCCCAGGCACGGCGGGGACGGGCAGCGGGAGGAGACGCCGAGAGCTAATGAGGAAGGGGAGCGCTGCCGTGTCCGCCCCCTTGATGGCTCAGGGGAGGAACAGAAATGGGGCTGGTGCCCTTCTCCAAGACGGGGTGCCTCGGAGGCAGAGCAGGTCTGAGCAGAGGATGAGGACGGCTGGAGTCTGTGGAGCTGGGAGCATCCCCGGGAGACCTCCGGGGCACCTGCTCAGCAGAGGTCTGAGCGGGGGTGAGGACTCCATCATCACCGAGGGCCTGAGGGGCACGTGGCAGGGGTGAAGAGAAGAGGCTTGTGGAACTGAGTCACTCACAGATGCCCTTCCGCATGGAGTAACGGAAATGACATGATCTACAAGGTGGGAGCAGGAAGATGCCAAGATGCCCAACAGAGCCTGCAGGATGCTCAGAGGCAGACAGAACAGGGCTGAGCGGCCAGTGGACACCAAGGCCCCCAGGCCCAGCCACCGTGGAAGCCAAGGAGCCCCCAAGGGGGTGGTGCCCCGGGGACCGGCTCTGGGGTTGGCCCAGCTCCCTGCCTGTGTCCAGCGACGCCGACCACCATCCCTGCTGCCGAGGACCGGCTGCACCACCGCGACAGGTTTAGAACCTGGAGAATCCGCTCTCTCAGCCCTTCCCCCATAAAATGAGACCAAGGGGGTTTCTTGGTCCAGGCAGAGCCAGCCCCCGCCCGACACATACACACAACTCCCACGGCTGCTTTTCTTCCTCCCACCAAGTCCATCAACCGAGGGAGCATTTAATAACCAGCTGCCAAGTCCCCTGGGGACAGGCTAATGAAGCTGCCTCCCGCCTCCCGCCTCCTCTGGGGTCTGGGGCTGTGGTCCCCACCCATTCCCGCCTACTCGACCCCTCCTGTCCCTCTCCAAGACCTCTGCCTTCCCCTCTGACGCTAGAGGGGACCAAATTGCTGGGCTTTAGATGAGAAAGGGAATACCATTTTCGGGCAGAAGCTGAAGACAGGGACCTGCCTGGGGCGGGAGACTCTGGGGCCAGAAGGTGAAGGTCTCTGCTTGTGCCTCCGATTCGAGGGCACTCAGAACGTTTGCTGAGGGGCTGCGGGCAGGCACCCCCCAACCTGCCAGGGTTCTGGGGTGCACTGGGCTGCAACTGGGTCTCTGGCCTCAGTATCCAAGGGGCCCCGCTTGGAAGCACAGGTGCTGGTTTGTCAAATGGATTTAGAGGATCTGGCTTCACTGCCGCCCAGTGTGTGATGTTGGTGGAAGTTTCCTGGCTTCCTGGGCTGAGCCCCCTCACGCTGCAAGTGTGAAAGGACACCGTGTAGGCGCAGATCTGTGCATGTAATGTCTGCGATACATCATACGCCAGATGTTTCAAATCGCACTCCTTGGCAAGGTGAGGCGTCCAATCAGGATGTGACGGCTGCCCTGGAAACACAGGTTTCTCTACACAAAGGGTCAGCGGATGCCATGGGGATGGAGCTTACCTCTCTGGCTTCCCCGAGGCTGGTTTTGTCCCTCCCAGGGGTTGGTACTAATTCGTAAAACCCTTTTCCTCCTCTTGCTTAATCACTGCGAATCCCTGCAGCGTCTTGTCAGAGGAGGAGCGAGGTTCAGGCCCAGGAATTGTGGAAGCTCAGACCCTCTGTCGCACCTCCTAACCTGAGACAGCAATCAGGACAGTGTGAGGAGGAGACAGGAGGCGCCCTGCCCCATCCACGGAGCCCGCTGCAACCACGCCGTGACCACACTGTGACCACGCCTGTGCACAGCACAGCTCTCCGTGCAGGGCTGCCACCTGCCTCTGGGCAGGATCCCGGGGCCCCCACAATGGCTTCCCACCTAGCCCAGGCTCACAGGAGGCCCCTGGGCAGCCCTGTCTCCAGCAGACCCGGCTGTGGGCTCCTCCGGGGTTTCGTGAAGAGCACTGCGGTGCCTGCTGGCCATCTCTCCTTCTTCTAGAAGCAAAACACTGGCACTACTGTGGAAGACCACCTCCCCCTGCAGTTCTGGCTCCCCCAGCCAGCACCAGAGTGGTCACGAGACCCAGGTCCAACCTGCGAGAGGACCACACTCCCTCAGCCAAGTGAGGGTCCAGGGATGGTCACGTGGCCCAGGTGTGACCAGTGAGAGCCCCACCTGAGACTCTCACTGGAACCACTGGGACAGAGGCTCCTCTGTCCTGTCTAGTGGCTCTGTTGGCCAAACAAGGGTCTGGAGCTGCCAGTGGCCATTTTGCCACCCTCTGGGGAGCTGCCCGCTGGGAGGGAAGCTCAGCTGAGTGGTGGCGAGGGTGGCCTGAGCCCGTGAGTGCCAGGCAATCTTCTCCCCTCACGAGAGGTCAAGGCCACCCAACGTGCCTCAGCAAACTCATGATCCCCAAGCTGGGACACGAGCGTGCGAGTCTTGCTCGTTTGGCAGTGCTCGTCGACTCCCAGGGCTGACTGAGCAAAGGATCTGCCGCTGCCAACAAGTCATTCAAAAAACCGAGTTTTTAGAATCCATGGGCCACAGGATGGTGACTCTGTCTGATGGGCCTTGGAGAAAGCAGCAGCTTGAGCCAAAGGAGGAAAAGGTTTCAGGACAGACCCCAAACCCTGGGGTTTTGCCCCAGGGACAGTCAGAGAGGCCAGCCCAGTCCCTAGGGTCCACTGACCCTTCGTGTGGGGAAACCCGTGTTTCCAGGGCAACCGCCACCTCCCAACAGGGCTGTCTTGTCTGCCGAGGAGAGCATCTCAGAACAGCCTCATGCTTAGCATGTTGAGAACGGACAGTGCCCCAGGCGCGTGCCCTGTGCCCGGTGAGCACATCCCCACTGAATCCTCGTGGTGAGAGTCAGGCCCGCTCTTCAGATACGGACCCTGACAGGCTGCTAAGGCTCAGCAGTGACAGGAAACTAACCCCAAGGTCACGCAAAAGTTCATCCAAGGCTGTCCGACTCCCACACTTCTTTCCATTTCCCTGGGAAGCTGGAGCCCTCGGATGCCACGCCCACCATGCTGCAGCCAGGGCCACGCCGTGAGTCCCCAGCAGCCACCCAGACAGGTCCCACGTGTGGTCATTGAGGCACATTCTAGAAGTCGGCACCTGCCCCCATGCAGGCAAGACTGGCCGACGTCCTTTCATCCTCCAGATGAGGAGAGGCCTCCCACGGCGGCGCCGCCAAGGAAGCAGGTCTCGGGCATTTCCACCCACACGTGCTCCCTTTGTTCCCCTCCAGGGAGCCTCCTCTTCCCACAGCCACGTGGAGGGCCAGCCAGGGAGCACCTGCCCCTGGGATTCAGCCCAAAGCTGCCAGCCCTGGGTTTTTGGCTGCTCTTTCTGCCAGCGTGGCTGAGCGGGCAGGATGAAGTCTGAGGCTGCTGGGAAGACCCCTAGTGCCACCATGGAGACTCGGCCTGAGCACGAGGCCAACGCAGAGGACGCAGAGCTGAAGACGCAGGCTCGTGTGTGGAGAGAGGGGGAGACTGTGACCCGCCCTGAGGACATCCTTTGAGCTCCTGGAGCCATCTGTTCCTGAAGCCACCTTCATAATTACATGCACAAGTAAATGCCTTTCATTACTGAAATGATTTTCAGTTGAAGTTTTATCACTTGTAAATGTCCTCAAATTATTAATAACTACTTATATAGTATGTAATAGCCACCATTTGCGGAGTCCTGATCAGTTAGCTAAGTGCTAGCTAAGGACCTTTTCATCCCTATTTCATAGATAAGTGAACTCACAGGAGTCGGGGTACACACTGCGATGTGCCACCTGGGTTCCCTTCAGGAGTAAAGGACCCAGTTCGCCAGCTGAAGGAAGGGCCACTATCAGCAGCCTTGGCAGAAAAGGGCCGCCTCACCACGGTCACATCCGTTTGCAGGGCTGCCTGCGCCCGGCGACCGATCAACATGGGGCTGCAAAGGCCACGCCCGGCTCAGCACTGCCCCAAAGGGTCCAGAGCTGAACTCCCCACCCCGCCCAGTTCTACTTTTCCCGCTTCCCTTCCGCAGGTGCTGATCCCAGGATTGACTCTTAATGAATATCCCACACGCCGAAGCTCGTCACAGCCTCTCCCCAGGAAGCCGGCCGGGTACAGCTGAAAGTGAGTCAGGAGAGCAGACGCCGGGGACCGGGGGGGGGTGGGGAGGCAGTTTGCAACTGAGCCACCTGCTGCTTGGCTGGCACAGATGGCCCCTGGCGCAGGCGGCTGAGGACTCCGGACTTGTGAAAGAAATCCATAACCGGTGTGACACAGGTATCACAGACCTGAGAAAGACGAGGGAAAAGAGTTAACAATCGAGTGGGGTGGCCATCGTTAAACCCGATTGATCTGGAAAATAAAACCCAACAAAAAGCTGAGCATGATCAGCCAGCAACTAAGGGCTACACGTGAAAGAAAGCTAGAGGCCCTTCTGTTGGCATTGAAAGAGCCTCCTGGCTCTCGCGGCAGGAGGGCGGAGAGGGTGGAAACCAGGCTCGGGCTCCAGGGAAGGTGTGGCTCCAGCCACATGTGGTCTGCCAGTCCAAGGCAGGGCCCGGGTTAGAAGGATGAAACCCTGACACCTGGGACGGGGACACCCAGGTTGAGGCTCCTACGAAATATTGACCCTGCAGATCCCCCTGAGCCTGCAGAAGAGGCCGCCCTGCGCTGCAAGTCAGCACTCACCCACCCCATGCAGAGGCCTCTCCCCGAGAGACGGCAGGTCTCAGACTCAGGGTCGGCCCCGCTTCTCCTCCCGGCTGCCGACGACTACAGCTAAGTCGCGACATACACGGGCTCTGACGAGGGGACTGATGAGGGACAACGGGGCTGAGCCCCGAAGGAGGCGGGGGGCCCACTCCACACGGGTCCGATTCTGAGGGTGTCTGGACCCGAGGGCCAGAGCGTGAGGCTGGGTAGGGGGTGTTATCGACTTGGGGGCCCTCTCCCAGGGTGTAGGGTTCACCACACGCACAAGTGCCCCAGGAGATGGCTCCTAGACGCAGACACAGCAGAGGCGGGGGGGGGTGAGACGTGCCACGCAGAGGGTGGAAGGCCCAGAGATATGGGCACAGCAGAGACGCCCCAGGCAGGGCCGGCAACCCCAGAGGCCTGCGCCGCACCTGAGGCCGTCAGGATCCCATCCCTGGGGAGTCCAGTGGCAGCTGGGCTGGCAGGAGGAGATGCCGCTGCAGAACCCGGCTCGCTCAGTAGTGGGGATGGCAGGGCCCTGAGGAGAAGAAGCCGCCTGCCTCAGTCCACCCAGGCTGCTACGACAAACCACCATAAGCTGGTGGCTCATGAACAGCTGAAATTGATTTATCACATTTCTAGGGGCTGTGAGTTCAAGACCCAGGCAATCTGGGTCTGACGGGGCCATGTTTCGGCTCATGGACGGCACCTGCTCACTGTGTCCTCCCCACAGCAGCTCTCGGGGGCAGCTCTCATAAGGGCACTAATCCCATTCACGGGGCTCCACCCTCGTGACCTAATCACCTTCCAGAGGCCCCACCTCCCACCACGTTGTGGGTTAGGTTTCAGTGTATGGATTTGGCAGGGGAGGGGACAGAGGCGTTCAGACCACAGCACCGTGGAGGTCAGGAACACGCGGTCACTGTGTGAGGGGTAGGCGGCTGTGAGTCAGCTCCTCGCACGTCCCCCCAGGGCAGCCTCCGCCCAGCGACTGAGCAAAGGGGGGCGCACAGTCCCAGACCTTTCGCCTTGACTCAGGACAGCCCTGCGGGGAGAGGGCGCCCTGGGTCCGCCTCCCCCTTTGCCTGGTGCTGTCGCCTCCCTTCCACGGGCACTGATTGGGGAGCACCGGCTGAAACCCGGCACGCTCCCTCTCGGAGGCCTGCCCGCGCCCACACACAGATCTTGAGTGGCCGAGCAGCAGGAACCAACCGCAAGGTCACTACTGCCAGGGTCCAGAGCCCCGAGACCGGAAAGTCGCGCGTGGAGGACTCAGAAGGGAGAGACGGAGCAGATGCCTGGGACGCGCTGCGCCACAGCCAGACCTGCCCGGCCAGCTCCTGGGCTGCTCGCAGGGGCGCTGCAGTGTCTGCTCAGGGCATGAGGTAGGCGAGAGATTCAGGAAGAACAGGGCAGCCCTTCACGTGGCCCAGGCTCTGGGGTCACCCAGCTCTGAGACTCCCAGCGCTTCTCCTTCCCAGCCGCGGGGCCTGGAGCACGTCGCCTGGCCTCCCTGGCTCTCAGCTTCCCCGGCTCCGAAATGCGGCCCACAAGAAGCGCCTGTGAGTCTCACAGAGCTCAGGAGGAGGCGTCTGCCTAGAAACCTCCGGGCAAGTGCGGCCACGATCGCCAGGGAGCCGGAGCTATGGAGCTAACGAGCCGGCTGCTGCTGCAACAGGAGCAAAGGGAGGACGAGGCTGGAACATCTCGTTTTGACAAATGGCTTTTGTTTACCCACGACCGGCAAACAAACGCCCTGCGACGTGCGGCTAATCACCTAAAAATAACAGCACACATGTTCCCTCGGAGAAGTGTCCCTTGCTAAGGTGCGGGGGCTGGCGGGTGGGTGGGGACGTCCTGCTCTCCTTCCCCCCAGACTAAACAGAGGCCGCTCAGCCCTCAAGGCCACACCCTGACCACCCTCCCTGTCTTCCTGCCCCCCAGCGGCTGTCCTGGGTCAGGCCTCACTGCTGCTGGCCAGGGCAAGTGCCACAGTCCAACTCTCCTGGCCCCGCTCTGCCCCAAGGGACCTAACACACAGGTCTGACTGTGTCGCTCTCCTGCTCAGTTAGGACCCCGGTGGCTCTCTGGGGCCAAGGCCACCTCGGCTAGATGTCGGTGCTCAGCCTCCGGTGGCCCCGAGCACAGCACAGACTCCCCCAGAACTTACACGAAATGGACCCAAAGGGCAGACCATGGTGGACTCTGTAAGGAGCCACCAGCCCTCTGCAGCAATGAAGGACCGACTGCCCTGGCGGCTGCGAGGGGTGCTGCAGTCAGTGGTCAGTTTCTCACGCTCCCCCCCAGGGCAGCCTCTGCCCAGTGACTGAGCAAAGTGGGGTGCCTCGGCCTCCAGACCTCCGCAGGGTCTTGGGGATCTGAGAGATGCCTCCTCGGCGCTCTAGGCCATTCTGGCATCTGTGCTGCTGACAGATGAGTGGCGTCTTCTCTCTGAGCTCCAGGTCCCTGTGCCCATTGCCTGCTCCTTGCCCTCCCCTGGGTGTCCAAAGGCATCTCTTAACAACGAGCCCAAACCACCCTCCCCCCACACACAGCCGCCTCCCGAGATCCCTCCAGTTTCTGAGGCCCAAAGCCCTGGAGTCCCTGACACTCCTCCTCTCCCACCCCACGACCAACCCACCAGCACCCGGGGCCAGCTCTGTCTTCAAAACACACCCCAACTGCTCAGCACTGTCCCCTCCCGCCCCCGCCGGCTACTGTCTCATCACAACCCGGCACCCAGAGGTCCCCTGTAAAACCGGCCACATCCCGTCCCTCCTGTGCCTGACTTCCAGCTCGGACTGAAGCCAGAGCCTCGTGGAGGCCCATGACCAGGTGGCCACATTTGGCAAATACAAATGCAAGATGCTTCCCTGTTCTATTTGAATTTCAAGGACATGTTAAGCGAAATAAGCCAGACACAGAAAGGTAAATAGCACATGATCTCACAGTGATATGCAAAATTTGAAAACATCGGGTTCATAGAAGCAGAAAGGAGAATGGTGGTTACCAGGGGCTGGGGGACAGAGGTGGGGATGGAAGACAGGTGGGTCAAAGGTCACAAAATTTCAGAGAGATGGGGGGATGAGTTCAGGACATCCATTGTCCAACGTGGTAACTACAATTAACAGTGTATCGTTTACTTGAAAATTGCTAAGGGAGTAGGTTTTAGGTGTTCTCACCACACACAGAAAAAAGATGAGGATGTGAGGTAATGCATACGTTAATTAGCTCAATTTCGTCATTCCAAAGATGTATACAAATTTCAAAACATCATATTGTAGACCATAAATATACATAATTTTTATTTGTCAATTAAGACAATTTTTTTTTGAGACAGAGTGTCGCTCTGACACCCCCCAGGTAGAGTGCTGTGGCATCATCGCAGCTCACCGCAACCTCACACTCCTGGGCTCAAGCGATCCTCCTGCCTCAGCCTCCCCAGTAGCTGGGACTACAGGCATGTGCCACCATGCCCAACTAACTTTTCTATTGTTAGTAGAGACGGAGTCTCACTCTTGCTCAGGCTGGTCTCGAACTCCTGAGCTCAAGTGATCCTCCCACTTCAGCCTCCCAGAGTGCTAGGATGACAGGCGTGAGCCACCACACCCGGCCAGAACAAATTTTTAAGACTAAATAAAAGATTTATTAGTAATTTTTTAAAATTTTGTTTGAATTTCAGAGAAAGGCAAATTTGCATGGGACATACTATACTAAAAAAATTATTTGCTGCTTATCTGAAATTCACATTTAACTGGGTATCTTGTATTGTTCCAGCAGCCAGACCTACAAGGCCTGAGCCGACCTGGGCCAGCCCCCCTTCCCCAGCTCTGGCCTCCTGGCCTTTCCCAGGTCCAGCGCCAGCTCCTCACTTCGGGAATGCACCTGCCGCTCCCTCTGCTGCCGAGCCGCCCCTCCTGTGTCTGTTCGGCCCACTGCCTTGTCCCCTGCAGGTCTCTGCCCAGATAGCGCTGCTGGCTGAGGCCGCCGGACCACCCGATAGGAAAGAGCGAGCTCCATCACGACTCCCCCTCCTTTCTCCGTGGCATTTATGACCTTCCACCAGAAAGCCACCTCCCTGAAGGCAAGGTGTTTTGTCTGTGTTGCCCACAGCTGCTGTGTCAACACACTGAGCACAGCGCTGGCACATAGTAGGCACTTGATAAACATCTCTCGAATAAATGATGTCCCCACTGCCCCATCCCAGGCCCCCTGGCAAACACCTCCTCAAACCACAGGGACAGCTCTGTTGACCTCTCCTTGACCACACAAGTCCTCCCGGCAGGAGAGACCCCCTCGCCTGTGCTCCCTGGGTGGGGTCCACTGCCACAGAGCACCTGCCCTGTCCTGGTCGACACCACACCCCAGCACCAAGGCGTGCAGGTGTGCCGTCCACATGTCCTAAACAAGGTGACAGCAGTGAGCAACGTGCGGACCGCAGACAGGGGGTCTGAAGTCAGAGCAGCTGGAGGAACTCTGACAGCCCTGCTCACCCCGTATCGTGGCAATTCTCCCTCCCCTTCCTGCTTCCTCCTTGGACTGTGAGTCCCCAAGGTGGGGACCGTATCCCATTCACCTTTTCATCCCCAGTGCCTGGTCAACGCCGACACACGCAGGTGCTCAGTAAATGCGTGAGCGAATGAATGAGTGAGTGAATGAATGAATGAATATCTGAGTGGGCGAGGAGATGCGTAGCAGAGGAAGCGAGCAGGATTCGACTCCTCAGGCTGCCTGTGGGGGCTGGTTTGATTCCTACTGTCCCTAAAGGTCAAGTGCTGATGTTTGTCGCTGCTGGGCAGAGGACGACGGAGAAGGGAATGGAGACGCCATTCCCTGCCCCCGGCCCGCGTGCCACGGAGCACGTCCACCTCCACGATCCTCTTGCTGGCCTGACAGGAGGCTGTCGTCACCCCCCGGCCCAGAAGAAGAGACTGAGGCCCAGAGAGGTGGAGCGATTTGGGGAGGCCACACCATGACTGTGGACGGGAGACAGGGCTGGGTCTTGGCCCCAACCACCCAGCCCCCCAGCCACCGCCCGGCGCTGCCTCTCCCAGCCACCCACAGTTACCGTGTCCCGGGTTGGGCATGGTGGTTACTCCCTGGATTCTTTTCTCAGCAGCCCGTGGAGGCCTTCCAAGCAGGGAGGAGGGACCCTGCCCAAGTTGGAGTTGCTCTGCCCACAACCGTCTTCCCTCTGGGCATCTTGGGGACCTGGTCTGGTTGTCCTCCCATGTCGGCATGGCTCTCTCTCTGCCTCTCGCCATGGTTCCTTTGCCCACACCAGCTTCGGAGCCAGCCCCACACAGGCGCCTGCCCTGAATTATTGCACTTGTCGCAAACATTTTTTGACACTAATGTCATTCTGCACTAATGAGTCCAGCCCACTTGGTCCCAGCTGGAGCCTCCAACGCCTGCTGATTAATTGGTACAGAGCTCTGGGGGGAGGGGAGAGGACGGGAGGGGGAAAGGTGGGGGGAGAGGAAGGGAGAGAAAAGAGTGGCTTCCAGAGCAGAAATAGGTTTCCTCTGCTCACCAGCGAACGTCCCCTGTCCCCAAGCCCTTGGCTAGTTACGAAGCAGAAGCTAGAAGTCCACCCCCTGCTCAGCCCCTCACTGCCCCCCATTCAGGAAAAAGGAGACACACAGACACAGCCCAGGCGGCAAAGGGTGGACCGGCAGAGAGCGCAGGTCAGAATCGGTAGAGCTGGATTCCGCCTCCTGCGGCAACTCTCTGGCCTCCCCAGACTTGTGTCCCTGCCTGCAAAATGAGGACAGAAACCCCACCGGAGCACAAATAGCTGAACGCTCTCAGGTTTGATAACGTGGCTTCCACTTATGGCCATGGCTGTGCGGCCATTTACAGGCAAGCGGCTTGACCTCATGTGCACATGGAAGTATTAACCTCGTGGGTTGCAGCGGGGACTGGAGGGAATGACAAAGGAGCAGGACTTGGCCTGGCCCTGGGCAGGATGGCTAAGTGGGGCTCCTGTTGCCGTGTGCAGAAGCAATCGGCTGATGGAGCAAAGCGCGCGACTCTGCTCAGCGGGACACCACACAGGCTGCAAAAGGAGACGCGGTAGGTGGTGCAACCCAGGAAATGCCCACGTTGAAATGCCTTCTGTGCTCTCCCTGTCCCCGGGAATCTCGCCTCCATCTACAGAAGGGGCAGCCAAGGCTCCTGGACGGGGTTTCACTAGTCGCGGGTCACGGAGTCAATAAACCGCTGAGCGGGAAATTGAACACAGGGAACCCCTGCCTCAAAACACAGACTCTTTCCCCTCTGCCATAATTCCTGTCCATCAGATTTTAAAAATCGATTCGCTGACGTCGATTTGCTGAGCCTGTAGGCATTTCATGACGGTTTATGTCCGTGTGCTCGTGATGTCTTTGTGCCACAGATAATGCTTCCTAAGGCAGATAACAACGCCTGTCCTGCGCTGCACACCCGGCAGGTGCACAGAGCAAAGGAGCTGATTTCCGGCTGCGTGAGGGCTCTGTGAGCAGGACAGGGATGAGCCCCCCAGCGGCAGTGTCTTTCCGGGACCCGGCTGGCTTGGCTTAATACAGCACGGTCATCCGTTTGCTCATTCGTTCATGCAACAAGCATTCGTTGAGCCTGACGGTGCACTCCAGCCTTCCTGGAGCTGACCTCTCTGGGGAGGAGACAGACAACAGAGGAACAAATAGACACAGACGTTACGGAGGAAGGTCCGGGGGGCGGCTCTTTGTCTGCGGTGTCTCTGTCCCGGAAGGCCTCCTCAGGGAAGCGAGATTTAAACAGTCAGGGACCTGGTATCCAAGGGGAGGCCCTGCAGGCAGAGACACAGCAAGTGCAAAGGCGCCGTCTAGTCCCCTGGGCTGCTGCACCAAAACACCGTGCAGTCGGCGGCTTGCAGACAACAGAACTCAATCTCTCAGGGTTCTGGAAGCTGGAAGTCCAAGACCAAGGCGCCGGTAGACTCGGTCCTGGCTCACAGGTCGCACTGCTCGCGGTGTCCGCGCACAGTGGCGGGGGGGAGCTCTCTGGGTCCTCTTCCGTCAGGGTACAGGCCCCTCTTGAGGGCTCTGCTGGCATGGCCTGATCACCTCCCAAAGGCCCCACCTCACCCCATAGCACCGGTGTCATATTTCAGCACGTGGATTTGAGGGGGACACAGACACTGGGAACGCAGCACCCTGAGGCTGGATGCTATTCAAGAAGCAGCGAGGAGACCAGTGTGGCTGGGCAGAGTGAGGGGACGGCAGAGGGTGCAGGGCCGCGCAGGCCACTCCAGGAGCTCAGAATTTATGCTGTTCACCCGGAAGGACCCGGCTTGTCATTTTCTCATTTGTTGTATTATTTGCATTTTCTTTACTCAACAATTTCCCTTTTCTTTTTCTTTTTCTTTTTTTTTTATTTTTGAGACAGAGTCTCACTTTGTTGCCCAGGCTAGAGTGCCGTGGCGTCAGCCTAGCTCACAGCAATCTCAAACTCCTGGGCTCAAGTGACCCTCCTGCCTCAGCCTCGTAAGTAGCTGGGACTACAGGCATGCGCCACCATGCCCGGCTAATTTTTTCTATATATTTTTAGTTGGCCAATTAATTTCTTTCTATTTTTTTAGTAGAGATGGGGGTCTCGCTCTTACTCAGGCTGGTTTTGAACTCCTGACCTTGAGCAATCCGCCCGCCTCGGCCTCCCAGAGTGCTAGGAACCAATTTCCCTTTTCTGACTAAAATCCAAACTCACTCCTGGGCATGGCATTCGGGGTCTTTCAGAACGCGGGGCGGCGGGGGGACCCCTCCCGGCTTTCCCGTCTGCAGCCTCGCCGCTGCCCCCCACTCTCCCTGCACGGCCCCTCTGCGCCTTTGCCCCTGCGGTTCCCGCTGCTTGGCGCCACAGATACTGGATGAGGACCTGTAGGCACCGGGCCCCACCACAGGGCCGGCCAAGGGGGAAGCCACGGTGAGCAGGATGGGCCCGTCTCTGCCCGTCTGGCATCTTGCAGAGAAGACAAGCACCTGGTAAGCGAGAGGGCAATAAGTAATCAGCAAGAGGGGTCCTGGGGGGTCCTGCGACAGCTGACAGGTGCCTGATCGCTCTGCAGAGGGGTGGTCTGGGAGGCCCAAGCACGAGCAGGAGGCAGCCCCGGAAGGATGTGGGAAGAATGACCTGCCCCGGCACACAGCACGGAGAAGGCTGCAAGGGGAACAGGAAGGAGAGAGCTTGTGCAACCTCATGGGCCACGTCAGGAGTGGGGACTTTACACGGGGGCCCATGCAGGGCTTGACTGCTGGGTGGCAGCCTCTGACCCCTCCCGTGGCGTATCCTTCCCTGCCCAGCTTCCTCCTGGGCATCTGAGGCAGGCCAGGAAGGGAGCTCAGCAAACATGTGGTGCCCGCCAGGCCCCGAGCTGGGTAAACAGGACTCTGCCCGCACCTGCGCGGCCCGCAGCTGCACAGGGATAAATATTTGCCTACAGACCCGTCTCGCCTAATGAGGGTTTGGTGTCCGCCAGGCAGCCGTGGCCAAGGGGAGCTGGCAGGAAGGGGGCCGGCCCCGGGGGACTCCAGCGCCTCACTCCCTGGGGTCCTGAAGTGCAGGACCCAGACCTAGAAGAGTCACAGCCAAGAGCCATGGGCAGGGCCCCCCAAAGTTCTCCTCCCGTGGGAGCTCGGGGGTCTGGCGGCCCCAGGAAGGGCAGCCCATGCCATGCCTGGCCACACAGCGGCAGCTGCCCTTGCTCACGCCCCCTTCCACCTCTTCCTTCTAAATACAAGAAACACGTAGCAGGAATACCTTCTGTATCAGACAGTTGGAGAGAACTGAAGAATCGTACCCCTTCCCCTCGTGCCTTTTGGAGTTTTTTCACCTTGTGCATTGTTACTCAAAATTCAACTGGATAAAATTGTAAGGTAGTATATGCTTATAATTTTAAAAAATCAACTGTAAAGAACATTAATTCATTGAAAATAAAAGTCCCCTGAGCCCCGCATCCTGCTTCCCAACTCATCTTCATCTTAGTAAGATTTCATTTTTGTTTCAACATCAACCGAATCGTGTCAAGCATCCTGTTCTCCCTTAAGGACGTGGCACGCCCTGGCCACCTTCCCACCTCCGCACGACAGGGCCACCCCATTCTTTTCAGCAGCTGGATTTTATTCCGTGGTTTGGGTGTCCTGGGATTCCTGCAGACAGTCCCTGCTCACCTGGTGTCTAGTTCACCTGGTGGGTTTTAAAATATTTTTTATTTTTTGCTATTACAAATAATCTTCTGCCAAACGGCCTTTACTTGTACCTTTGCGTGTTTGTTGGCGTTTGTGTGCAGAGTGTGACAGGCGTTGCCAAATGACCCTCCAAAGAGGCAGTGCTCCCTTCCCTTCCTGCTGCGGCAGCCTGTGAACACGCCTATTTCCCCAGCCTGGGCTATTAGAAAGCTTTAGCTCTTTGACAAAGTCTTGCAGGAAAGATGGCATCTGTTTTATTTGTATTTCTTAATTTTTAGCAAGCCCCTACCTGAGCCTCTATGTGGCACAGTGGGAAACAGACCTGGGTCCCAGGCGTGCCTCTCTCTTGTCCCAATGTGGGTGACTCTCACACCCTTATTTTCTTTAAGCCTTAGTTGCTGCCCCCCCACCTCCGAAAAATGGGATTATTGTTCATTTAACGGAATGAATCGAATGAGATAGCGAAAGCCCTCAGGAGACACTAAAGCCCTGGAAACGCTTCCCAGGACATTCCCTATGCCTGCCGCAAACTGTTTTACTATTTCAATTTCAGCTGCAAAAAGCTCTCTGCAGGTCCAGGCCTAAGGAGCTCAAGGACAATGTGGGTCAAATCCCGTTTCACCAAATCCTATTACAGCGCCCCTTTCCTGAGCAGACGCCTTCTCTCACCGCTGGATCACAGCATCGCCGCGGGGACGGTGGCCGACTCACCGTTGTCTCTGCTCGGCCCAGCACAGAGCCCGGCGTTGTAGGACCTCTGTGGCCAGAATCTCCTTTCACCCGCGGTCAAGAACTTGATGTTTGGCCCACGTGATTTCTGTTGCAATCAGACACCAACATGTAAAAATCAAGAGAGTTCATAAACAAATTGAGGTTTACGCTTCTCTTGGAAAATTAGAAGATCTACAGCCAGAGCTCAAGTGCTCACATATGGGGAGAGCCAGCATTCAGGCTGCCCCCTGTCCCTTTAATGCAACTGCCGTGGACCTTCCAGCCCCCGTAGTCCCCACAGCTCCCACCCTTATGCTGCGTGCATGTCCCTCTGCAGCCTGGAATCCGTAGGCATGGCCGTCAGCTTCCCCGTTTTACATTCTCAGAGCACTGCATGAAGCCCATTCACAGGTGTCGTCTTCTTCAGCCCAGGAGAAACCTTTGTGCGTTGGGGATTATCACCCCCACGTCATAGGAGAAAAAAGTAAGGCTCCAAGAGGCAAAGAGACTCATCCAAGACCACAAAGCTAGTAAGAGGCAGATTCAAGACTCAACCATAAATTTCTTTTAACCGGAGAGAGATTATTAATAAAACCTTGAGTAAATAGCTTCCACTTACTTAAAGTGACATCCACCGCAACTACACTTGGGTACAAAGACTGTGAGTCAAACAGACCCAGTTTCAAACCTGGACTCTGCCATGTACGGACGACGAGACTTCACCTCGTCCATTTCTGCACCTCGAAAATGGAACCTGAAATTCCTTCCCCACAGGGGCTCTTCACTAACCCTTTGTAGATCTCAGTAAATGAATCTGGAAAATGCTACCCTGACCAAAGAAAAAGAGACACACTACAGAGTTCAAAGAAACAGGGGTCAACACAGGGTTTTTGCTTGGTTTGATTCTAAACAGGATCTCTGAAAAGCTATCGGACCTAAGGCAGCTTTCTCAAAAATATCTGAGCCATGTAGTCACATATGAAAATATGCCTAAAGAAGCTGTCTGGAGTATCCTAGCTAGGAAAGGAGGTACGAGCAACGGAATTAGAGAAGCTGGGTGGATAATAACTGTATAGCAGACCACAGGAGGCAGAAACCCAGGCAAAGTAGTGAGGAAGACCAGAAGCTGGCCAGTTAGCACTGGAGGTCTCCAGAAAGGCTCAGATCGAAGGCGCCAAGTGCCTCTGCAAGGGGCGTGAGGATGGGGCTCACAGCAGGTGGACTGGCGGGAAGCCTGTCTGAGAAGCAGCTGGAATCAAATGGTCAGATCAGCATGACAAGACCTCCGGGCATGTGCCTCCAGGTGAAGCACACGGCTTCAGCTGTGACATCTTCCTGCCGGAATGTTCAACCTGAGCCTGATACACCTTTAGACTAAACTTTTAGTCCATAGGAATTACCAGAGATGGAGGAACAAGTCAGGTGAGGAAACACTCAGCAAGCCTAGATGGTGGGATATTCTAGAAGACTGGCCTCTTCAAAAAGTCAATGTTGTAGATTAAAGAGAGACAACAGCCAAATGCAATGGATCTGCTCAGCTACTCAGGAGGCTGAGGCAAGAGGATCACTTGAGCCCAGGAGTTTGAAGTGACAGTGAGCCATGACTGCACCACTGCACTCCAGCCTGGGCAACAGAGAAAGACCCTATCTCTAAAATAAAAAAAAAGTAAAAAGAAAAAAAATTGAGCAAAGGAGCTAGAATGACCATGCACGCACACACACATACACACTATCACACACATATTAGAATGGTTTAAATTTAAAAGACTGACATGTATTGGTGAGGATGTAGAGAAAATGGAACTCTCACGGTGGTGTGGTTAACGCTTACCACATGATCCAGCCGTTCTCCTAAAAAAAATTCCCAAGAGAAAAGGAAATATATATTTATATAAAGACTTGTACGCAAATGTTCAGAGCAGCTTTGTAAAAACCCAAAACTGAAAACAATCCAAATGGCCACCCACAAATTGTGACATACTGTTCAATAGAATACTATTTAGCAATAAAAAGGAACTATTTACACAAACAACAAGATGGATTAATCTCAAACTAATGCTTGAGTGAAAGAAGCCAGACAAAAGAGTAGATACCGTATGAGTCTATCTATCTAAAACTCTAGGTAATGGACGCTGAAGTATAGTGATACCAATCGGAATGGTATTTTCCTGGGGGAGGGTGCCATCCCTGAGGGAGTGGTTACAGTCAGGATGATACCACTGGAGCAGGGGATATGTTTGCTACCTTGATTGTGGTAATGATTTAATGGATGTATACATATGTAAAAGATTATAAAATTGTATACTTTAAGTATAAGCAGTTTATTATATATCAGTCATACTTCAGTGATGCTGATTAACAAATTAGAGCACAGAGGAACATGTTAAATGACAGCACGAGAATTCAGCCCACCAAGTCCAGACTGTAAGAAACTCGGCAGGCAAAGAACCCAGTGTCTTCCACAGGTAAATTTCAAGAAAGAATAAAGAGAACCATGGGGAACCTATGTTAAACGGACTTGAGAAATCTGGCAACTAATTGCAAGGACCCTGATTTGAATCTGATTTAGATATCCAGTTATAAACCAGAACACTGCCTGGGTACTTCACAATACTAAGAAAGTATTTTTAACATTTCACGTGTGAAAATATCATGGTAACATTTTTTAAAAGTCTTATTTGGAGATTCATATGAAACACTTATAGATAAAACGCTATGTTGTCTGAGGTTTGCTTCAACATAACATGGAAGGGGAAACAGGTTGGCGGACAAAGAAGATCATCTGTGAGTTGATAATCGTCGAAGCTGAACAATGGACTCGTATGGACCATCACACCAGTGTTTCCCAACCCACCTTTTCCTTATCATCCCCCTTACAACCTTTGTAGGCATTTTTTCCAAATCACTTCCCCATCCCTGAAATTCAGTACCAAGGACACAGAGCATGTCTATGTATGTGCTGCAACGCTTTGGAAGACAGCACGCCACTGGAATGTCTAAGGTTTACTCATCCCCTCCCCAAGAGCCAACTTTTGCCCCCTTTGACCTCCTCTTAATCCTGGTTGAGAATATATGCCTGACACTATTCTGTCTACTTTTATATGTGTTTTTAAGTTTCCATTAAATTTTTTTTTTTTTTTTTTTTGAGACAGAGTCTTACTTTGTTGCCCGGACTAGAGTGCCATGGCGTCAGCCTAGCTCACAGCAACCTCAAACTCCTGGCCTGAAGCGATCCTTCTGCCTCAGCCTCCCGAGTAGCTGGGACTACAGGCATGCGCCACCATGCCCAGCTAATTTTTTCCACATATATTTAATTGGCCAATTAATTTCTTTCTATTCTTAGTAGAGACGGTGTCTCACTCTTGCTCAGGCTGGTCTCGAACTCCTGACCTTGAGCAATCCGCCCGCCTCGGCCTCCCAGAGTGCTAGGATTACAGGCATGAGCCACCGCGCCTGGCCTTAAAATTTTTTTAAATATATTTTTAAGAAAAAAAAAGGTAAGAAGTATACAATCATATAACAAAACGGTGGCCAAGGAATAAGCCATGGAGCTGGCTTCTGAGCTGATGGGAACCAGAACTCAAACAGCACCAGTGAGTCAGTTGAGAAGCTTGTGGTTACACCCTAAACTCTAGAGGCGATTTACTCTAGAGGCGATCCCGTATCTGGAAGGTCTGGAGGTAGGATGGGCTTCAGGGAAGAACAGATCTACTAGCCAGACCTAGAACTTTTGCTTGTCTCTCCTTTCCAAGAATTAACCCCCATTTCAAGACTGGCTGACTTGCTGATCTCAAGGTGGATGCTTACTTGGTAGCTACATGCTTCCTAGTTTTCTCCCAACAGGAAAGAGAAACTACATCCCTGCATTCAGTAAGACTTTAATTCACTCTGAATGGACCGGCTTTGGTACTGCCTCTCAGGCAGTTTCCATAGTGGGTAGATGGAATGGTGCTGAGTGGCCTACCCCAGGCAAAGTGGTCCCCTCTGGAGTTGTGGGGACAGGGGGAATCAATGTTTTCAGAACTACATAGCTCTCTAAACAGAAAGCAGGGCTTTGGGAAGGAGGAAAGAGAAACTTCCTATTGTTTTTTTCTTCTGTCGGCATTTCTATTTAATTCTTACAAATCGGTGTCACCACAAGGTGAAGAATTTGTCTATCAGATAATCTGGGAAGACATATGGTTACACTTTGCCAAGGGACTAAACAGGATTGTGAGTTCCAGTTTTAAAAATCTCAGGAAAGGATGTAATTGGCCTGGTTTGAGTCATTTCTTCATGCCTGGACCAATTACTGTAGCCAAGGAGATGGAATGCTATGATTGGCACACCTAGGATCCAATGGCTGCCCCTAGGCAGGGAGGCGGTGCTGGGTATGCAGATCCTGTTTCCCTGAAGATGGAGGACTGCAGTCTGGTGGACAAAATATTAGGAGTCCTCACAACAGTATTTGCCAAACAAGGTTATTATGAGAATGTACAATGAAGTTTCTTTTCTCTTTGGTATCCATTATATCTTTAATATTTTGTTTTCTTTCCCAAGTCTCCACCACCACCCTGCCTTCCAGCTGCAAATTTGCCAAACAGAAGAACAGGCCCTGGGAAAAAACAGAATAAAGAAAACCACTGGGTGAGTTGTATCTAAACAGGCTCTACCTCCCTTTGAACATCTCTCTCACTTCAAATAAATAAAATAAAATAAAATAAAATAAAATAAAAGCAGAAGGTGTCTGAGCAAGCCACCATATCCTTGAGACTCAGATTCCTCACCTGTAACTGGAATTAGTGCTAGTACCTACTTTGTAGGGTAACGTGATAGGAAATGGGTTGATGCACATGAAATGTATTCTGAGCATACAGTAGAAATTTTTTTTCCTTTTCTTTTCTTTTCTTTTTTTCTTGAGACAAAGCCTTACTCTGTTGCCTGGCCTAGAGTGTCATGGCATCAGCTCACAGCAACCTCAGACTCCTGGGCTCAAGCGATCCTTCTGCCTCAGCCTCCCAAGTACCTGGGACTACAGGCATGCGCCACCATGCCCAGCTAATTTTTTCTCTATATTTTTAGTTGGCCAATTAATTTCTTTCTATTTTTAGTAGAGACTGGGTCTCGCTCAGGCTGGTTTCAAACTCCTGACCTTGAGCGATCCACCCTCCTCAGCCTCCCAGAGTGCTAGGATTACAGGCGTGAGCCACCGCACCCAGCCAGTAGATACTTAATAAATGGTAGCTATTATGCTCTGTTCCATTTGACATGTTTATAAAAACCAGTCAGAAGGAAATCTCACTAAAAATAAAAATAAACATTTCAAAGTTGTTGGAGAACTCCCTAGCCAGGAAAAGACTACATCACCATCTTACCAGGGATCACCTGTCCCTTGGCTGTCACCCATCAGTGCCCCCACCTGCAATTCTGCACGCCCAGGCTGAGCCCCCTCCACACCATTTCTCAGCGATCTGAGGATCCGCACGTTCACCTCCCACCACCTCCCTCTCCACCCGCCAG
>CAUYRT010062432.1:0-24977 GCA_963574885.1 Lepilemur ruficaudatus | reverse complement strand
TCGGGCTCCCAGAGTGCTAGGATTACAGGTGTGAGCCACTGCGCCTGGCCAGTTCCCTCATATTTCAAATGAGTTCACAGTATGGCTGGGGCTGGCTGCTCTAAGTGACCTTGACCATGAGTTTTATCTCGGCCCTGGTAGCTTAGCAGCTGCATTCTTAAATTAGGCAGAAAATAGATGGAGAGCTCTCAGGGTGATCTGCTGACCAGAACTTTGTAACTTTCTGTTGCACTGATGTGTTCTCTTTTGAGATGTTTTCCCAGAAATGGCAGAACCTCTATGCAGCCACGAGATAACATTGCTGGGGTCCCTAATGACAGGCTCCTGAATAGTCTTCTCACCATGCTTTAACAAGTGTCATTGAATAATTTTTTAAACAATGTGAACAAAAGAGGGTCTTCGTGCAGGGGGCCACTGCTAGGCGCAGTGTGGAGGGCTGCGTGGGGGGACGTGCCCCTCCCATACAGGGGCCCTTCCTTCCTTCCTTCCTCTACTGGGCTGAGGTCTCCATGTCACCGTCATCCTCACTACCACTGGCCCCTGGGGTGGACTTCAACAGTCAGTCCTAGTCAAGGGTCTGGGGAGGGAGTTCACCTGCTGGGTCAGCCTGCCTGAGGCCCTTGCTATGCTGACACAGCCCCCAGGATGGGGATCTGCCCCCTCAGTGACACTTGCCCACCACTCCGGGCTGTGCACGTGCTGTCCCAAGGCGGGTTCCCCCTGCTCAGGCTCCAGACACAGTCCGTGCGCCCTCTCAGGATGGCCTGCCCTGCCCCTGTGCCCCTCTCCAGTGGCCCCTGTGGCTTCTTACCTGGCACTCACTGCGACGGGTAATTCCTCCTGGTGTGGGGGGCCCTGGTCAATGTCTCCCTATGGATTTGACTTCCACCAAGACAGCAGGGGCTCAGCTGCCATGCTGGCTGCCTCACTGTGCCCAAGACTGCCTGAGGAGGGGCAGAGTCCTCACCCCAGCCCAATTCCAGGTGTTCCCAGCCCTCTGCCCTCTATGGGTGGCGGGAGGCCGAGGCTGTGCTCAGCGCTGCAGCATTGCACACTGGGCAAGGTGAGGGAAGGGGGTGTACATGTGGGGCCCTGGAGAGTGTCTGCGCTGGCCGCAGGTGCACATGGGGGACTGTGGCAGCAGTGGGGCCCGCTCCTGCCCACCCCATTGTGCCCTTACAGCTCTGTGGGTGCAGGAGAGGGAGCGCAAGTGTAGACCTCTCTCCAGGATTTGAACCAGGTCATGTTGGACATTTGTGTACACTCTTGTAACTAACACCCGCATCAGGGTCTTTCCTCTGCATCTTCCTGTCTCAAAATGAGAAAGCTTGAAGGTGCTTAATTATTCTCTTTATAATATAATATGCTTACCGGCATGTGTGATAGCACCCATTACTATTTTGACTTACTATCTGTGTAAGCTAAGAGCATTATAACATGACTATCTGTGCACCAACTACCCAACCGACCCAACCGAGATTTACTGCGATTTACCGGGTACCTAACTCATCCGCCTTCTCTAGAGCTACCTGATTTCTGTATTTCCCTTGCTTTTTAACAGATTTTTCCTATGTATATAGGCCTCTCTAAACAGTATATCGCCTGGTTTTGCTTGTCTTTAAGTATTATAAAAAAAGGTACTATTCTGTGTGTGGTGTTTTAGGACTTGCCATTTATACCCAACATTACTTTTTTTTTAATGTATTTTAAGAGATGGGGGCCTTGCTCTGTCACCCAGGCTAGAGTGCAGTGACCGACCATAGCTCACTGTAGCCTCAAACTCCTGGGCTCAAGCCATCCTCCTGCCTCAGCCTCCTAAAGCAGTGGCATTACAGGTGTGGCCACTGCACCCAGCCATCCAATATTACTTCTAAGGTTAATCCATGTTGCATAGCCATAGTTCATTTATTTTCACCACCGTATAATATTCCAACTGATTTATTCATTCTCCTGTCAATGGACATTTGAATCATTCCAGGGTTTTTTATTTTTGCTTTTGCTATTACTAACTGCTTCTACGGACATTTTTGTACCTGTTTCCTGGGGCCCATATGAAAGGATTTCTCAGAGGAATATTTTCAGACGTGGAACTGGTGTGTGTACGCCATGGAAATAGTTGAGAAAATGCCAAATTGTTCACCAATTCCCAACCTCACTAGCAGCATGCAAGGATCTGTTGTTACATGTCCTCTCCAACACTTGGTACTGATAGAATTCTTATTTTTGCTGCTCACATAGGTGTAAAATGATGTTTCATTGTGTTCTTACTTTGTGTTTCCTCCGTTACTGGTGAAGTGGAGCCTCTTTCCCGTTCTCATCCAATGTTTATGGTTCCTGCCCTGTGAGGAGCTTGTTCAGGACTTTTGCCCTTGTTCCTGATGAGTTGTGTTTTCTTATTGAGTTGTAGGTGTCTTATTTAATTCATTTAATTAAGATATGACTTGCACATAGTGTACATATCTTAGATGTACGGGTGCACTTTTATATTCATGTTTACCCATGTAACCAACACCCACATCAAAATGTATAACATTTACAACACCCAGAAGGCTGTCCCCAGTCAGCAGCCCCCAAAGGGCAACTGCTATTTAAGTCAGCAAATTTAAATATTGGTGATGCTTCTGTCTATTATGCACACATTTGTGCAAACATCTTCTCCTAGTCTTTTTTTTCCTCCCACTCTTTCATAGCAAGTGGTTTATGGTGTCGTTCAATGAACGGAGGTTTTATACTTTAATATAACTGAATTTATCAATCGTTTCTTTCTTTCTTTCTTTTAGCTATGAGGCAGGGGCAGGGTAGAGAGGGCTGTAATGAAGGATTCTCAATCATTTCTTTTATTGTTAGTGAATTTTGTGTCTTGCTTAATAAAAGTCTTCCTACCCAAGAGCAAAAAGACAGCATCCTACATTTTCATTTTAAAAGTTGAAAATTTTGCTTCTCATGGTTAGTCTCTTATCCATATAGAACTGATATTTGTGTTTGATGCAAGGTTGGGATTCGATTTTATATTTTCCATTTGGATAATGGGTTCCACAGCAGTGTTTGTTAATTTGCAGTGCGACTTCTGTTTCTATGCTTGGGCCTGTTTCCACACTATTTATCTAGCCCTGAGTCATGGGTATAGTGTCTTAATTACTATAGCTCTATAAAGTCTTGATACCTGGCAGGATCAGTCCTCCCATCCTGTTTTTCTTCAGGGGTATCCTGATTCTCCCTCTGCCTCTGCTTCTCCATAGACTTTTGGAATCGGCTTGTCAAGTCACACAGACACACACACACACACACCCCTTGTTGAAACTGTGGCATTGTGTCAAATCTGTAATTTGGGGAGAACTGACAACTTTATAATATTGAATCTTACAATCTACAAACATATAATCTTTCAATCAAGTTTTGTAATTTTTCAGTACAGCTTTTATAGAATTTTTGTTAGATGTTTTTGTTACCTTAGTTTCTATTGTGACTGTACACAGTATATTGTTTCTTTCTTTTTTTTTTTTTTTGAGACAGAGTCTCACTCTATTCCTCTGGCTAGAGTGCCGTGGCGTCAGCCTAGCTCACAGCAACCTCAAACTCCTGGGCTCAAGCGATCCTCCTGCCTCAGCCTCCCGAGTAGCTGGCACTACAGGCATGTGCACCATGCCCGGCTAATTTTTTCTATATATTTTAGTTGGCCAATTAATTTCTTTCTATTTTTAGTAGAGATGGGGTCTCGCTCTTGCTCAGGCTGGTTTCAAACTCCTGACCTTGAATGATCCTCCCGCCTTGGCCTCCCAGAGTGCTAGAATTACAGGCTTGAGCCACCACGCCCCGCCTGTATTTTCTTTTTCTTTTTTACTTTTTTCTTTATTTTTTCCAAAATTGTATTTTCTATCAGTTTTATAGCTAGTGTATAAAATTTAGCATATTTTATTTGATGATTTTACAGCTAGCTGCTCCTATTATTTCTGGGAGTATGTAGATTATTTTGTGTTTTACATGTACAGAGAATAATTAATATAAGTTGTGAATAATGACAGTTTTTAAAAAAACAATTGTTTTGCCTTTATTTTTTATTTACTTAATTTTTGTTTTTTTGTTTTTTTTGAGACCAGATTTTGCTCTGTCACTCAGGCTGGAGTGCAGTGGCATGATCACAGTTCACTGCAGCCTCAAATTCCTAGGTTCAAGCGCTCCTCCTGCCTCAGCCTCCAGTGAGGCTGGGACTACAGTGGCACACCTGGCTAATTTTTCTGTTTTTCTGTAGAGACAGAGTCTTGCTCAGGCTGGTCTCAAACTCCTGGCCTCAAGAGATCCTCCTGCCTTGGCCTCCCAAAGTGCTGGGATTATAGGCCTACGCCAACGCTCCCAGCTGGAAATATCTTGTTTTTGTATTAATTTTGTGACTATTAATATTTTGTTTTTCAGAAGATTCTCTTGAGCTTTACAAGTTTGCAATCATATCAATAAGTGTGGATGATTTAGTGCCTGCATTTTCTATATTTGGACCTGATTTCTTTTTCTTAGTTTTATTGGCAAGTATAATACTTCAAGAACATTTTTTTCTTTTGAGAGACACGATCTCACTCTGTTGCTCAGGCTAGAGTACAGTGGAGTCATCACAGCTTACTGCAGCCTCCATCTCCTAGGCTCAAGAGATCCTCCCACCTCAGCCTTTTGAGTAGCAGAGACATGGTGCATTCCACCATGCCCAGCTGATTTTTCTTATTTTTTGTAGAGACAGGGTCTCACCGTGTTGCTCAGGCCAGTCTTGAACTCCCGGTCTCAAGCAATCCTCCCAACTCCACCTCTCAAAGTACTGGGATTATAGGCATGAGCCACTGCACCTGGTTTTATTATACTTTTTAAAATTAGAACTAGATATTACACTTATTAAAAATTTTACTCTATCAAGTTTTTCTCATTTGGATTCTTCATATGAACAACTATATTAATATTTTTCCTACACTACTTGTAGTGTATTATTGTTTGATAGCATTGCTTAATTCCATTTGCTGATATTTTTGTTTGCCATCAAAAGCATTGCTATTTGTGAGATTGGCTTACAGTTTCTTTTTTATATTCTTCTTGACTTTAATATGAGTATTATGGTGCCTTCAAAAACATAATTTGGAAATACTCTATCTTTTTTTTAAGTACCTGACACAATTAACTGCAGAATAAGGTGCTGTGTTCCCTAAAGTTTTGAGATAATTTATCCATCCAATTGTCTAGGCCTGACATTAAAAATGGGGAAGAGGTATAAACTCTTTGATTTTATTCTCAATTCATTCCATTGTTAAAGGTCAAATTAGGCTTCCTATGTCTTCTAAAGTTAATTTTGAGGATTTTTTTTGTACTGTAATTAATGCATTTCATTCCCATTTTCAAATGCATTTGCATAGAGTTGTGCAATTGATTATAGTGCTCTAAAGTTGTGCTTGTTCTCTTTTCTTATGACTATTTTGTATATTTGTGCATTCATATTTCTCAGTTTATCTGTTGGTTTAAAAATACCTATTGAATTTGTCAATTTTAGACTTCTAATTTATGCTTTTGGGTTTGTTAATATTCAACTTTGATTTTATTAAATAAAATTTATGATTATTTTTAAATTTTTGAGCTAAATGTGTAACTTGTTTATTTTTATTTATTTATGTCTATTTATATAAATGTTTAAAGTAATAACTTCTCCTCTAGGAACATAATTTTTCTGCAGTTTTTTCATTGAGATATAATCCACATAACATAAAACTCACCATTTTAAAGTGTACGATTCAGTGACTTTTGATATCTTCACACTGTTGTGCAACCATTATAACTGATTCCAGAACATTTTTATCACCCCCAAAAGAAATCTCATACCTGTTAGCTGTCACCCCCAATTCCTTCTTTCCTCATTCTCCTGGCAACCATTACTCTGTGTTCTGTCTCCAGAGATTTGTCTGTTGTGGACATTTCATATAAAAAAAATCATACAACATGTAGCCTGGTTTCTTTCACTTGGCATGTTTTTAAGGTTCATTCAAGTTGTAGCACATATCAATATTTCATTGGTTTTTATGGGAGAATAATATGCCATTGTATGGATGGATCACGATTTGTTGATGTGTTTGTAGACATGATGGCGTTTCTACCTTGGGCTATTGTGAATAGTGCCACTGTGAACATGCACGGATATGTATTTGTGTAAGCACCTGTTTTCAGTTCTTTTGGATATACACCTAGGAGTGGAATTGCTAGGTCATATGGTAATTCTGTTTAGCTTTTTGAGGAACTGCCAGACTGTTTCCCATAGTAGCTGGCTGCACCATTTCACAGTCCCACCAACAGTGCACAAAGGTTCCAATTTCTCCACATCCTTGCTAACACTTGTTATTTCACGTTTTCCATATGTGTATGTTTCAATTGAAGCCATCCCAATGGTTGTATTTATTTGTTTAAATGAAAGCCATCCTAGTGGGTGTGAAGTGGTATCTCATTATGGTTTTCATTTTCATTTCCCTAACGACCAATGATGTTGAGCCTCTCTTCATGTACTTACTGGCCATTTATATTAATATATCTTTGGAGAAATGTCTATTCAAATCCTTCACCCATTTTAAACTTTTTTGTCTTTGTTTTGTTGAGTTGTAAGTGTTCTTTATGTATTCTGGATTTGTATATTCAGATTTGTGACTTGCAAATATTGTCTCTCACTCTGTAGGTTGTCTTTTCATTGTCTTGATAATTTCCTCTGATGCACAAAAGTTTATTCCTAGGTATTTTATTCTTTTGGATGCTATAGTACATGGGATTGCTTTCTTAACTTTTCTTGCAGATTGTTCATTGATAGTCTAGTGAGTTTTTCTATTAGGTTATTGAATTTCTTACCTCTAAAATTTTCAATGTGTCTTCTGTTTACTTGCTGATACTTTCAATTTTAACTTTTGCAAGAGTGATCACAATTGCTTGTTTAAGCATTTTATAATAACTGCTTTAAGGTCTTTCTAAGATAATTCCAACATCTGTGTGATCTCATTGTTTGTCTCTATTGATTGTCTTTTCCTGTAGGAGTTGAGATTTTGTAGTTCTTCATACATCAAGTAATTTTGGATTGCCTGCTGGACATTTTGAGTATCATGTCATGAGATCTTGGGGTGTCATTTGAATATGCCAGTTAGTGGTACCTCAAATATTGGTGTTATTTCTTCTTCCCTCTGCTGTTACTATATTTAATTTACAGAGGCTCCAAGTAAGTAGCTGTGCTATGCATTCTGTCCAGGTTTCATAGTTGCATTCAGTGGGAGTGAAAAGTTGGTACATGTTTTCTCCATCTGGAACTGAAACTACCACTTGGGTCCTTTTTATATCTTCCACTTTTCTCATCATCATGTTCATGGTTTCCTCTACTTTCTTGAACCTATGGAGTATAACTCTATGAGCTATTTTAACGTCCTTTTCTGCTAATTCCATCATCTGTCATTTCCGTGTATGTTTCTCTTGACTCATTTTTCTCCTCATTATGGATTTTGTTTTTCTGATTCTTTGCCTGGTAATTTTTGATTGGATCCGGGGTGTTGTGAATTCTTTTATATTTGGGTTGCTAGATTTTGTTGTATTTCTTTAAGTAGAGTTGGACTTCGTTCTGAAATACAATTAAGTAACTTGAAATCAGCTGGATCCTATTGAGACTTGTTCTAAAGCCTTATTAGGGCAAGTCAGAACAGCCTTGTGCCCTACTGCTGAGATGATGCTTTATGTGAGGAAGTCTTTCCACTGTGAATAATGGAAGCCTAAACTCTTCTCAGCCCCATGTGAGCTCTGGAAATAATCTGGCTTGTTGTTTTCTGGTGGTTCATTCTCTGGTCTCAGGCAACTTACTTTCTTCAATACATGCAACACATCAGTACTGAGCCTAAAACTTGAGGGGACTCTTCCGCATGTGTCCAAAACGGAACCCCTGTGCATCTCCCTCTTCTCTAGTACTTTGTCCTGTAAATTCTAGATATTTTGGCCTCCATAAACTCCCATCTGTCTCCTCAGCATTGCAAGACTTCTGGGCTCTGTGGGAATTTTGGTCTGGATGCTGGAAGTGTATTTTGGGTTCACCTTGTTTACCTCCTATCCTGAATCACAGTCTGGTCCTTCCTGTTTTCCGGCGTCTGAAAACTTCTGCTTCATATAATTTGTCCAGTTTTCTAGTTGATAAGGAAGGAGGATAAAGACAGTCCCTGTTATGCCATTAAGTTAGAGGTGGAAGTCACTTAACTTATCCTTGAGGTTTTCTTTTTTTGCTATGTATCCTGAGTCAAACACCTCATGAACTATTGTCTTCATCATTATAAATACCCCTGTCGGCCTCAGCATGTTAGACAGACAGACTCGGAGCCAACAGGACAGGACAGCCCACATGGACGGTGCGCAGATAGCAAAAGTATTAGTTAACAGCCAGGACGACAGAGGACAGGTGGACAACCGGACAGGTGCGGGCCACAGAATACCCGTCGCGGGTCTCACAGTCAGACAGATACGCACTGAGCCGTCTGACCGCAGCCAGCCCGACGCTGGCTGGTCGGTGACAGACAGAGACGTCAGCTCCCGAGGACACACCAGTGGCTCTCTCCACGGGGTCGCCAGTCCACCAACAGCCGGCCTACATTTCCCATGAGTCCCCGCTCCCGCCCGCTCCTGGGCGCCCTTCTCGTAGGCGAAGGCCCCTGAGACTTCTGGGAAATGTAGTTTTCAGGCCGTGAGGGCGGTCCTTCTGCGCAGGCGTAGTCCTCCCACGGGTGCGGAAGCGGAGTGTGGCGAGGAGAAGGCTGTTGTCACGCGGGCCGGAGCGTCAGTCCCCGCAGGCCCCGAGCCGGCGTCTTTGCGGGGCTATGAGGTCTGCCGGGGAGTGGCCACCTCCCAGGTGCGCGCCGGGGTGGAGCGTTCCCGGTAGGTGTGCGTCAGCGCGCCCCGGGACCGGCGTTTAAGGGGTGCGGGTGAGAGCGCGGGCCGGGCTGCTGCTGGGCTTGTCCCGGTGTCCGTCCCTCCGCGTGGCCCGTGGGTGTGTCTGTACCACTGTTCCTGTCCGCCTCTGCAGGGCGGGGTGCGCCCAAGTGTAACCTCCCCTAGGTAGCGGTTTTACTCCTCGCGTGGAGGGTCCGAGCGACCACAGCGAGAGCCTGGCGGGGGGCTTCCTGCTTCAGTCGCGTCGGCTTCACAAGTGGACAGGCCAGGAGCGGGTGCAGGTTTAGGTAGCCTGGTTTTATTGTGTTTTGCACATAATGAGTGTTTTACAAATCGAAAGTTTGTGGCGACCCTGCCTGGAGCAAGTCTGTCCCTACCATTTTTCCAACAGTGTGTATTCACTCTATGTCTCTGTGCTAGCATTTATTAGCAATAAAGAATTTTTAAATTAAGGTATGTACATATTTTAGACACAATGGTATCGTAAATTTAATAGACTATAGTGTAAAACCATAACTTTTGTATGCACTGGGTAACCAAAAAATCTGCGACTCATTTTATTGTGATATTGGCTTTATTGTGATCTGGAACCCAACCCATACTATCCCCGAGGTATGCCTGTAGTTGCTGTTCCAACAGCCTTGCTGAATGCAAGAGATGGAAGACAGTTCTGAGGAAAGGGGAGGCCCAGGGCCAGCAGTCATTTATTTGACCATGGGACCAGGGGCTGCTGGGGAAAGCTGGCTGCCTCCCCACCATCTGCCTTCTTGGGTGCTGTGGGGAGCAGTGCTGAGGCCTGGTCCTGTTCTGTGCTGAGAGTTGTGGGGCACTGCTGGCCGCTGTGGGGAACCCAGGTCTCCTCCCTTGCTCCCCTGCAGTCCCTGGGGTTTTCTCTGGGTTGACAGATGAACTTGTCTCAGGCTCTCCAGAAGAACCTATTCCCCCTCCCCCACCCGGCCTTGGAGGAGGAGAGGATGGGGACATAAGCCTCTTGAGTAAGTGAGTCTCCGGGCCCACCCTTAACTCAGGAGCTGGGTGAGGGACCACCCAGCCTGTCTCACGCAGTAGGTACCCCTCAGAAATAAGATGTTGCAAGTAACCTGATGGGATTAGAAGCCCTGTCCTGCTTGTCCCTGCCCCCCATCTGACCGTTGGGACTGCCATGGGCCTTGTGGTAGGGTTCACAACTTTGCTGTGTGCATGTGGGGTCCCATCTGATAGGGCAGGCCTGGATGGTGTTAGTCACTCAGGGGTCTCAGACACCAGTCAGTCCTGGGTAGCAGCAGACAGGATGTGGCACCCTTGTCTTTGTTCTCTCCTGTCTCTGAGAAGTTGAACTTCCAGATACTTTTTTGGACAGGGGTTGTCATGATGATGGTCCACACCATGTTAAATGCCTTATAGAGATCAGAAAAGACAAGAAATACAAGGACAAAGCCCCTCTTCACAGCACAGAGCCACAGGTGCACAATTGACATATCTTGCCTGCCCATGTTAGGGTGCTGGGCTGGGATGGACAGTCTTGTCTGGACAGTTCAGAGCCCCACATGTGAGGCACTCATGTGTCCCTCTCTTCCTGCAGCTCTCCTTGGAGAAGAGGACATGGCCACCGCCCAGGTAACAGCGAGGGCTTTGCATTCTGTTTAGGCACCAAGTCAGGGAATGCATGTTTATTCTTTTATTCATTGACTGTCCTGATCTTTGCACATTTATTTACTGGGATCATAATATTTTGTTAGAACCTATTTCTATGAATTTTTTTGAAGTAATTAAATTATTGGATAAATAATGTGTGCACACAATTCAGAATTCAGAGATATAAAAGGTGAACAGAGAAATGTAAATCTCCTACTCCTGTCTTCAGCTATCCAGTTTTCCTCTCCAGACCATCTTTTGTATTCTTTTAGAGATAATCTATACATATACAACCATGTGCACTTGTATTTTTCCACTTCTTTTTCACCTTAGTGATAGAATGCTATATACAATACACCTATGTATCATATTCTTGGTTGTTTTTTTTTTTTTTTACTGTGGTGAAACATACACAGTCATCCCTTGGTATCCACACGGTATTGGTTCCAAGAGCCCCCAAGGATACAAAAATCTGTGGATCCTTATACCTTATATAAAATAGTATTTGCAAATAACCTATATATATGCTCTCATTTACTTTAAGTCACCTCGATATTACTTGTAATACCTAATACAATGTAAATGCTATATAAATAGTTGTTATACCGTATTTTTTTATTTGTGTTGTTTTTATGGTTGTATTGTTATTTTTTCAAATATTTTTGATCCCGGGGTGGTTGAATTCAAGGATGCAGAACCTGCAGATGCTGAGGGCAGATTGTGTAACATAAAGTTTGCTATTCTAACCATGTTTTTAGTATACAATCCAGTGGCATTAATTACATTCATAAAGTGTGCAACTATAAGCACTATCTATACTGAAAACTTTTCATCATCCCAAACAGAAACTCCACACCCATTCAGCAATAATTACCCATTCTTCCTTGCTCCAAGTCTTTGGTAACCTGTAATCCACTTTTGATCTCTACGAATTTGTCTATTGTAGAAACAGTCATACGTTGCTTAACAAGGTGGATAGAAAATGCATCATTAGGCAATTTCATTGTTGTGCAAACACCATGGAGTGGACTTTCACAAACCTAGATGGTACAGCCTACCACACACCTAGGCTATAGCCTATTACTTCTAGGCTATGAGCCTGTACAGCTGCTTAAAGTACTGAATACTGTAGTCAGTTGAAACAGTGGTAAATATTTGTGTATCTAAGCATATCTAAACATAGAAAAGGTGCATATCTAAATGTAGAAAAGGGCTGAGTAAGTATTTTAAACAATAGCTAAAAACTTCCCAAATGTGACAAGAGACATAAACCTAAGGAATCACGAAACCCAAAACAAAGCAAATCCAAGGAATTTATGCCATGACACATCATAATTAAACTTTGTTACAAAGACAAGCAGCCAGAGAAAAACGGTACCTTTTCAATAGGGAAAAAAATCAATTAGAAAAACAGAGCTTTCTCATCAAGAGTTATGGAAGCCAGAAGGAAGTAGCACGATATTTTTTAACTGCTGAAATAAAAGAACCATGAATCCAGAATCCTATAACCAGGTAAAATATCCTTAAGGAATGAAGGGGAAATCAAAAGAAGGATACTTGGAATATCAGGAAGGAAGAAAGAACACAGTAAGCAAAAATATGGATAAATACAATTCCTTCTCTTGAATTTTCAAAATGGTGTTTAATGGTTCAAGCAAAAATATAATACTGATGTGATTCTAATTGTATGTAAAAGAAATATTTAAGACAATTATAAATAGAGAGTAAAGGGACATAAAGGGAAATAAGATTTCTAGACTTCACTCACACTGGTAACATGATGGCAGTAGACTGTGATAAATCATATATATACACACATATCTAAATAATTATATAATGTAATACCTAGAACAAATACTAAAACCTATACAAAAGGATACACTCCAGGCCAGGCACAGTGGCTCACACCTGTAGTCCAAGGACTTTGGAAGACAAAGGCAGAAGGATTGCTTGAAGCCAGGAGGAGTTCAAGACTAGCCTGGGCAACATAGCAAAACCACTTCTGTACAAAAAATAAGAAAAGTTAGCTGGGTGTCATGGCACGCACCTGTAGTCTATCTCCTTGGGAGGCTGAAGCAGGAGGATGGCGTGAGCCCAGGAGTTTGAGGTGAGCTATGATGACACCAGTGCACTGTAACCCAGGCAATGGAGCACGACCCTGTTTACATAATAAAAACAAACAAACAAAAACCACACATAAACAGAAAACTGAAAAACAGAGACCAAAGAGAAAACAAAAATAAAATGGTACACTCAATCCCTAACATACCAATAATTACATAAAATGTAACTTATCTAGACACACTAATTAAAAGACAGAGATTTGCAGAGTAGATAACATGACTCAACTATATACTGTGTACATGAATCTTCAAATATATAGGCAGGTTGAAGGTAAAAGGATGGAAAAGATATACAAACAATATCCAGGGGAAAGCAGAAGTAACTATACAAACAGATAAAGTAGACTTGAGAAGGGGGGAAAAAAAAAGACCAGAGATAGAGAATGCTGTGGTTTCAGTGTGTTCTCCAAAAAGCATGTGTTAGAAACTTAATCACCATTGTAACAGTATTAAGAGGTGGAACCTTCAAGAGGCATTTAGTCCCTTAGAACACTGCCCTTTTAAAAGGATTAATGTACTGCATGAATAGCTTCATTATCATGGGAGCGGGTCCCTTATAAAAGGATAAGTTTGGCCCCTTCTTACTCTTTCTCTCACCCTCTCTCTGTCCTTCCACCTTCTGCCATGGTTGATGCAACAGGAAGGCCAGATACTGTCCTTAATCTTGGACTTCAGAACTGTGAAAAATGAATTTCTGTTCATTGTAAATTAGCCAATTTGAGCTATTCTGTTATAGCAGCACAAAACAGACTAAGTCTGAAACGGATGAAAATGGTTTTTAAAAAAAGTGACAAAAGAGTAATTCCACCATTCACCAAGATGACTATGCAATGCTAAATGTATATGCATCCTAAAACAGAGGAGCAAAATGTGTGACAAAAAAAGCTAATAGACATGAAAGAAGAAATAGGTGAATTTACAATTACAGCTGAAGACTTTGGCACTCTCTCTCAACAGTTGAGAGAACTATACAGGAAATCAGCAAGATGATGGAAGAATTCAACAATACCATTAACCAACAGAATCTATGGCATTTATAGAACAATCCAGCCAACAACAAAATACACATTCTTTTTTTTTTCTTTTTTCAGAGACATGGTCTCTGTCACCCAGGATGGAGTGCAGTGGCACAGTCATAGTTCACTGTAGCCTCAAATTCATGGGCTCAAGTGATCCTCCTGCCTCACGTTCCTAAGTAGCTGGGACTATAGGCATGTGCCACTATGCCCAGCTAATTTTTAAATTTTTTTGTACAGGTGGGGTCTTGCTATGATGTAACGGTTCAAGCAACTCTTGGCCTCAAGCAATCTTCCCACCTCAGTCTCCCAAAGTGCTGGGATTATAGGCGTGAGCCACGGTGCCTGGCCAGAATACACATTCTATTCAAATGCCCACAGGAATATACATAAAGGTGGGCCATGTCCTAGGCCATAAAACAAAAAAAAAAAACACAAATTTAAAATAATCAAAATCATACAGAATGTGTTGTCTGACCCAGATGGACTCAACCTCAAAATCAATAACAGAAAAATCTCCAAATGCTTGGAAAAAAACCAGCATTGAAATTATCCATTGGTCAAGGAGTCTCAAGGAAAAATTTTAAAATACATTGAACTGAATTGAAAATGAAAACACAATATATCAAAATTTGTTGGAGAAAGCTAAGGCATTACTAAGCAGAAAATTCATAGCACTAAATGCATACATTAGAAAAAAGGAAAAGTCTCAAATCAACACCCTAAGCTCCCACCTCAAGAACCTAAAAAAGGCTGGGCATGATGGCCCATACCTGTAATCCCAGCACTTTTGGGGGCCAGAGCAGGAGGATCACTTGAGGCCAGGAACTTGAGACCAGCCTGAACAAGAGTGAGACCCCGTCTCTACGAAAAAGTAGAAAAATTAGCTGGGTGTGGTGGTGCGTGTCTGTAGCCCTAGCCACTTGGGAGGCTGAAGCAGGAGGATTGGTCGACCCCAGGAGTTTGAGGTCGCAGTGAGCTATGATGCTGCCACTGCACTCCAGCCAAGGAGATGGTGTGAGACCCTGCCTAAAAAACAAACAAACAAACAAAAAAACCAAAGACATACAGGTTAGAAAGGAAGGAAGAAAGGAAGATAGTTTGAAAAACTCTATTTTCAGATGACATGATGCCTACATAGAAACTCCCAAGAAATCTATCAAAAAAAAAATTCTAAAACTAATAAGTAAATTCAGCAAGATCCAAGGATATGAGATAAGCATTCAAAAACCTATTTCTATATACTAGCAACGAAAACATGTACACCAAAATTAAAAGCACTTTTAGAATCACTACCACACAATACTGATGAAAGAAACCAAAGAAGTTATAAATAAATGGAGATAGTTACATTTGTAGGGATGACTTAACATAATGAAGATGACAGTTCTCCCCAAATTGATACCCAAGTATAACACAATTGTTACCAATGCCCTAAGGTGTTTTCATAGATACAGACAAAACTATTCTGAAATTTATATGTAAAATAAGTGAACTAGAATAGCTAAAATAATTTTGCAAAAGAAGAATAAAATAGAAAAATGTCTACTCAGTTTCAAGATTAACTATATAGCAGCAATCAAGACTGTGTGGTGTTGGTGGAGGGAAATACATAGATTAATGGAGCAAAATGTAGATTCAAGAATAAACCTAAATAAAGAGGCCCAGATTATTTTTTAAAAAGATTCAAAACTTCAGTAGAGGAAAGAGCCTTCTCAGTGTGTATCATAGACTTAAAATGTAAAATATAAAAGTACAACTGACTGAATAATAATACGGTGCTCAAATGGTGGTTGTGTCCACCAGTGATTTGGGGGTTGGGAGGGTAGACCCACATCTGAGGGATGCGGTGAGCATTGTGGAGGGGAGGGGCATGCTTGAAATGTAGTTGGAGATGGGAATTAGGGGTCTTAATAGGAGGAAAGAAATTTTCTAAAACTGATTTATGTGAATAGCTGTGCAACTTGGTAAATTTACTAAAAATCATTTAATTGTTCACTTAAAATGGAGTAATGGCATGGAATATAAATTATACTTCAATAAATTTGTAAAAAAAAAATATATAAAAGTATAAAACTTCCAGGAGAGAAACAGAAAATCCTTAGGATCTAGGGCTAAGCAAAGAGTTCTTAGACTTAACATCTAAAGCACAATCATAAAAGGAAACCTTGATAAATTATATTTTATTAGTTAAAAACTTTTGCTCTATGAAAGACCCTGATAAAGAAACAAGGCACAGGTGGGGCGCAGTGGTACACACCTATAATCCTAGCACTATGGGAGGTGGAGGCGAGAGGATGGCTTGAGCCCAGCAGTTTGAGGTTGGTGTGAGCTAGGCTGATGCCCGGCACTGTAGCCCAGGTGACAGAGCAAGACTCTGTCTCAAAAAAAAAAAAAAAAAAGAAGAAGAAGAAGGTACAGAGTGGGAGAAGATATTTGGAAACCATACATCCAACAAGGGATCAGTGTCTAAAATATATAAAGAGCTCTCAATACTCAACATTAAAAAGATTACAGTTTGAAAATGGGCAAAAGACACAAAGAGTCATTTCATTCAAGAGGATACCTGGGGTCAACTGTGTCATGTACCTCCTGCTAAACTCATGATTCAGCTCCTGGCCCCCAGAAACCAAATTTTGTTATTGTTAAGAGAGAGAATCTAATAGTTAACACTGGTCTAGAAAAATGAATCAAATTCCCTCTGAACAGATGAAGATCAGTAGAAATACTAAAAAAACACTAATTTTCTGCTAAGTTCTTTCCAAGTGTTTTCCCAATTAAATAGTCAATAAAGGCCACTTACATAGAGAGTAGGGTAAAAAATGGAAGTGCTGGCTTTCACTTGGACTTTAGTTTTAGAACTGTTGTGATTGTTCCTTAGGTAATAAGCCAGTCTTAAAACACATGAGGAGAAATAGTGCACATTCACAGAGGCTCAGGAAAATAAAATGTATGAAAAAAGAGGATATATATATATATATATGGCAAATTAGCAAGCAAAGGATGTTTAACATTATTAGCCATCAGAATATTGCAAATTAAAGCCACGGGGATGATCCAGGAATCCCCCTTCTGAGCATATAATCAAAAGAATTGGAAACAGGATCTAAAAGAGAGATTTGTACACCCTAGTTCACAGCACCGTTATTCACAATAGTCAAAATATGGAAACAGCCCAAATGTCCACAAACAAAATCTGGCATATAACTACAATGGCATATCATTCAGCCTTAAAAGGAAGGAATTCTGACACATGCTATACCATGGGTGAACTTTGAGGATGAGTGAAATAAGCCAGTCATAAAAAAGACAAATACTGTGTGATTCCACTGATGTGAGGTACATTGAGTACTCAAATTTATAGAAACAGAAGGTAGATTGTGGTTGCCAGGAATTGGGGGAGGGGGAAGTAGGGAGTTGCTGCTTAATGGATATAGAGTTTCAGTTTTGCAAATTGAAAAATTTCTGGAAGTTAGTTGCACAACAGTGTGAATGTACTTAACACTACTGATATGTACAATTGAAAATGGTTGGCCGGGCGCAGTGGCTCACTCCTGCAATCCTAGCACTCTGGGAGGCCAAGGCGAGTGAATCATTTGAGCTCAGGATTCAAGACCAGCCTGAGCAAGAGCGAGAACCCGTCTCTACTAAAAATAGAAAAAAATTAATTGGCCAACTAAAAATATATAGGAAAAATTAGCTGGGCATGGTAGCGCATGCCTGTAGTCCCAGCTACTCGGGAGGCTAAGGCAGAAGGATCTCTTGAGCCCAGGAGTTTGAGGTTGCTGTGAGCTAGGCTGATGCCATGGCACTCTAGTCCAGGGAACAGAGTGAGACTCTGTCTCAACAACAACAACAAAAAAAACGAAAAACAAAAACAAAAAAAACTTCAGGATGGCAAATTCATATAGAAAGAAAGTAGATTAGTGGTTTCCTGGGTCTGAGATGATTGGGAGAAAATCACTAATGGTTTTAGGAGGGTCTTAATGAGGTGAAAATGTTCTAAAATTGATTGTAGTGATGGTTGCACAACTCTATATATATACTAAAAACAGTTGTATACTTTAATTGGTGAATCGTATGGTATGAGAATTGTGTCTCAATAAGCCTGTTAATTTTTTTTTTTTTTTTTTGAGACAGAGTCTCACTCCCTTGCCCGGGCTAGAGTGAATGCCGTGGCATCAGCCTAGCTCACAGCAACCTCAAACTCTTGGGCTTAAGCAATCCTTCTGCCTCAGCCTCCCGAGTAGCTGGGACTACAGGCATGTGCCACCATGCCCGGCTAATATTTTCTATATATTTTTAGTAGAGACGGGGTCTCGCTCTTGCTCAGGCTGGTTTTGAACTCCTGACCTTGAGCAATCTGCCCGCCTCAGCCTCCCAGAGTGTAGCCTGTTAATTTTTTAATCCTGTACATGGATGTTTGTAGCAGCTTTATTTTTAATAGTAAAATACTGGAAACAATCTAGATGCCCTTCAGTGGGTGAATGGTTAAACAAACTGTGGCACGTCTATGCCAAAGAATAGTATTCTGCAATAAAAAGGCGTGAACTATTGATACATGAAACAACCTGGGTTAATATCCAGAGAACTATGCTAGTGAAGAAAGCCAATCTCAAAAAGCTACAACTCTGTAGTGCCATTTATACATCATTGTTGGAATGGTAAACTACGGAGATGGAGAGCAGATTAGTGGTTGCCAGGGGTTACCTAGAAGGTGGGGGAGGAAGGGAAGCAGGTGTGCCTACAAGGTGTTAACAGTAGGAATCCTCTGGCGATAGAAATGCTCTGGATCTTTCTGGGCACGGTGCTACACACCTGTAGTTCCAGACACTAGGGAGGTTGAGATAGGAAGATTGTCTGAGCCCAGGACTTTGCGGCTGTAGTGGGCTATGACTGAGCATATGGATAGCCACTGCACCCAAGCCTGGATTGCATAGCAAGTCCCTGCCTCTAAAAATATTTTTTAAAAAGGAAAACCTCTGTGTATTATTTCTATCAATGTCAATAGTCCAGTTTTGCTATTGTATTTTACTTTTGCAAGTTGTTACCATTGGAGGAGATTGTATAAAGGGCACATAAGTATTATTTCTTACAACTGAATATAAATCTATATTTATCTCAAAATAAGTTTAATTAGAAAAATGACATCCTGCCCCTGTTAACATTTTGGCATGTGTTCTAGTATTTGCCTATGGATATGTTCTCTGTGCTGTGTTTGTGAGTGTACTATGTTTACTTATATGTAAACACAAATATTTTTTAAATGGGAATTTATCCTGAACATTTATAAACATTTAAAATATAAAAACATAAATGTCTTTCCAGGTCATTATTTATATTGGCTGTATTGTATTCTGTGGCCTATAAGTACCATAATTTATTTAACCAATTTGCCATTTGGGGTCACTATTAAATTGTTTCTGATTTATTATTTTGGAAGCAATGCTATGTAGCATATCTAGTTACTTAATTCTCATGCAGGTTATTAGGATATATTTACATTGGTAGAATTCCAGAGACAAAGGGTATGGACACACTTAAGGCATTTTGATACATAGTGTGAAACTGACATCTCTAAGGGGTGTAATCATGAATATTCCAATGGTTATTTCCAATACCCTTTCCAACCAGGGTGTTATGGTGTATTTTAAATTTTTCCAGTTCACTAGATTAATCATGGAATGTCTTTATATTTTTCAAATTACTAGAGTTGTACATATTTTCTTAGATTAGGTTTTTATAGCTTTTAAAAAATAGGCTTTATAAGATTCTGGGGATCTGCTTTTTATGCTCCATTGATCAGTATTTTGATGCCACTCTTACCATGGCAACATTATGAGGCAAATAGATCGAGCATTTGCAGGGCGCTGGGCCCTGGGCTGTGGCTTCACTCCTTGGCTGTCAGCACAGCCTGATGCTGCGTGTGGCCACCACCCGCTGTCCTCCCAGGGATCCCTCCCGCCTCCTCGCCAGTGTGTGTGTGTTACTGCTTAAAGGGTGGTTTCTCTCTGTGTGGGTTCCCAATCTCCTTTCTTTACCTAGTGTTATTATCTGTTTATTTTTTGTGATATTTATGATTTTATAATATTAATATTTTAAAATTATTGTCAAGTTCTAAAAAACATCTGAAGATTTAGTTTGGGATTAAGTTTAACTTAATAATTGACTTGGAATGAATTTATATTTTCTCATTTCCAATGGTTATAATATATCCCATTTCTCTTTCCAATAATTGTATCACATTTTATATAGATATTAAGTAATGTTTGTAACACATATATAATGTAAAATTATGAAAATGAGATGAACTGCTGTGTATCCATTGTCTTCCTGAAGAAAGAGTGGGTCTTTAACTGTCTCATCCTTCTCTCTTCCTCTTCAAATATAACCTATATCCAGAAATTTGTAGGAATTTTTTCTTGCTCTTTAAAGTAGTTTTACTATATATATCCCTAAACAATAAACAAATATTGTTCAAATTTGCATGTTTTAAGTCTGAATTTATAGTCTGCTCAATGTACCAAAACAAAATATGACAGACTGTTGGTTTAAATAACACACATTTATTTTCTCACAATTCTGGAGGATGGAAGCCCTAAATCACTGTGCCATCTGGGATGGTTTCTCCTGAAGCCTCTTCCTGGCACAGAGTGGGCCAACTTCTCACTGTGTCCGTCCGTGGCCTTTCCTCTATACATTCGTGGAAAGAACAAGACCTCTGGTGTCTCTTCCTCTTCTGTAAGTACATCTGTCCTATAGAATTAGGGCCCAAATTTATGACCTCATGTAACATTAATGACTTCCTACAGACCCTATTCCCAAATCAGTCACCTTGGGGATTAGGGCTTCAACACTTGCATTTGGGGGAGGGGCACAATTCAGCCCACAGCACTGAATAAATGCATACTTCAGGTATTGCCCTACCATTTACTTTTTTCTTTTTGAAATCATATCCCTCAGATTCTTTGTTTTTTGGTTTTTGGGTTTTTGTTTTTTTTTTTTTTTGAGACAGAGTCTTGCTCTGTTGCCCAGGCTAGAGTGCTGTGGCATCAGCATAGCTCACGGCAACCTCAAACTCCTGGGCTCAAACGATCCTCCTGCCTCAGCCTCCCGAGTAGCTGGGACTACAGGTGTTCACCACCATGCCCAGCTAAGTTTTTCTGTTTTTAGTTGTCTGGCTAATTTCTTTTTATTTTTAGTATAGATGGGGTCTCGCTCTGGCTCAGGCTGGTCTGAAACTCCTGACCTCAAATGATCCTCCCACCTTGGCCTTCTGGAGTGCTAGGATTACAGGCGTGAGCCACCATGCCTGGCCGTGTCCCTCAGATTCTTAAAATTTGTGCCTGTAGCTATCATTAATCTGTTAGAATGCCTCACTGTAGTGCTACACACTTTCAGGAGCATATTAGAGTGGCTCTAATATGAGCCAGAGAGACAGCGTCATTGTCTTGTTCTAGTTTGAACATCACTTGTGTTTTGTGTTTAGTGTACCTCTCTAGTTCCTTTGACTCTGCCTTTCTCTGCTTGTGGGGACAGTCTTAGCCACACTCTGTAAGGTGACATGTGTGTCCTTCCCATTGCCCAGCACTGTTATATGTCATGTCTCAGGAAGTGGTGACGTTCCAGGACGTGGCTGTGGAGTTTGCCCAGGAGGAGTGAAAGCTGCTGGGCACTGTGCACAGGGTGCTGTACCGGGAGGTGATGCTGGAGAACTACAGGAGTCTGGCCTCCCTGGGTAAGGCGGCTCCCTGGGAGGGCTGGGGCACAGGATGCCATCTGCCTGTGATATCTGTGTAGCTGACTGGAATAGCAGGAAAAGTTAAGTAATTTACCTGGCAATTGTTTGTTTATTTATTTACTTATTTTAGAGACAGGGTCTCCCTCTGCTGCCCAGGCTGAGTGCAGTGGTGCCATCATATAGCTCACTGCAACTCAACCTCCTGGGCTCAATGGATCCTCCCACCTCAGCCTCCCCCATAGCTAGCACCACAGGCGCACACCACCACACCCAGCTGATTTTTTAAAACTTTTTTGTAGAGTCGTGGTCTCACTATGTTGCTTAGGCTGGTCTTGAACTCCTGGGCTCAAGCAATCTGCCCACCTCAGCCTCCCAAAGTGCTGGGATTACATGTGCGAGCAGCCATTGTGCTTAGCCTTATTTTTATATTAAATAAAAACAGATACATTGTAGGTTTTTATGAAAATGTGTGTGATTTTAAAAGATGCAACAGACACTGGAAAGAGGTTTTGGACCTGGCAAAGGCACATTTGCCTGCAGATCTGTGGCCTGTGTACCCTTCTCTGCCCGTAGGGACTGGAGGGTGCAGAGGCTGCCTGCTCTGTATCTATCCTTGTATTCCGAGGCCCTAAGGCCCCTGACCCACGGAACTGTATTTTATTGTTCAGAGGTCAGAGTCTCCCACTCCCTGGGACACAGGCTCCTGGTGTTTTTATGACTTGTCCTCTGTTTGAGGCTGCCCTGCCCATGGCTCCCTGTCATTCATGCTGGAAAGGCCCTGAGGGCCAGGGAACAGAGAGAGGCAGGGCCCTGAGCTCATGCCTGTCACCAGCCCTCACCTAAGCCTCTTGTCTTTTCTGAGCAGGGTGCCAGGATTCCAAGCCTGATGTGATCTCCCATCTGGAGCAAGGCAGATCACCCCAGATGGTGTGGAGGACAGTCCCTAAGTGCTCCTCTGCAGGTGAACAGGCGGGAAGAAGTCCTGAGGGCTCATACAAAGGCTTTCTATGAAATGCTGGCCATGGAGCCCTGCCCATGGGGAAATCACCTGGTGTGGGATCCTATCCATCAACCCTCCCTTGTCCCTTTTGTTCTGCTGCAGCACGGCTCCCGCGCTCAGGCCTCCATTGTTGGCCACCTCTCCTAGCCCATGCTTCTTCTTCTCCTCCTTTCTGTTGGGTGCAGACCTCTTCCCTGTGCTGCCAGCCTTTCCTGCCCACTACAGAATGCCGCTCAGGTATCCATCATGCAGCTCTCACCTCCCTTTCTCTCTCTCATTCCTGCCAAATTTCCTAGGACTGTTAGCCTCTCTTCCGGGCTTTGTCTACCCTATTGTCCCCCAGGGCAGGAACCATTTGTCTATTCCAATCCACAGACGCTTTGTGATCTTCATTTTCTTGAGCTTAATGTGGCTGTTTGCTGCCTCATGCCCTTTGCCCCACTTGGCTTCCTGATACCACACGTTGATGTGGCTGTCTGCACATCGTGTGTCTGTCATCTTCTGCTCCTCTCTGTGTACCCTCCCACTCTCAGAGTGGGCAGCAGGTTTCATGGCAGCCTGTGCACAAGACTCACTGGCCTGTACCTCCATGTCCGCTGCCTCCCAGCACCTCAGACTTTCCTCTTCCTCAGTTTGCATATCTCTAGTAGGATCCTCAGACCCCCTTCACATTCCATCTCAGACCCCATTAGTCATTTGACCCCTCCCTATACCTCAGCACCTATGGCTCTTTTCTCCCAGTTTGGAGAATCACTCATACACTGCTGCCCCATGTCCTCCCATATCATCACGTGCAGTGGGACAGGGTTTCTCCATTCCTTCTCTCTTCTCTAAATCCACCTTGAATGTTGCCATTAAGCAGCTATACTAAAAACATCTTTATAAACATGGCCACCAACTGCCAGTAATGACACCATGATTCTCTGCTTCCCACTGCATTCAATCCCATCAAGACTTCCATAATCACTCCTTAGTTCATGCAAGTTCCTCAGCTTCCTGTCTTCCTCACACACACCCCTTGCTAGTGTCAGATTCTGCATGTGCCCTCTCTTCCCATCACTTGATGACTGTGAAGTGTGAGTTGTGTCCTCCTAGTTACCTCAACAGTGACTACAGGTTGTTTCTGATAGCAGCAGACCGTTGACTGAGGACTGTCCTTACAAATCTGGTGAATTGCTGTTTCAGGAAAGTCATTGTGGCAGCTCGCAAGATAGACAAACAGGGAATGAAGTTGTATGCTGAGAGATTAGTGGTGACATTTCACAGAGATCCAGGCATGTGGGGAATCTATACCATTTTCCTCTCCTAGTTCTCATTCCTGTGATTCCCCTTAACACTATCCCCTTGTCCATTCTCTGGGGCCCAGTTTTCACCTTCCACTCATTCTCCAAGTGTGTCTTCTTTTACTTCATTTCAGTGTGTCTGTCCCTGTTAACATCTTTCTTGCTGGTGTGTCACAGTGGCTCCTGGCTCACATGACATTTGAAATCAGTCAATGCTACATACCTCTGTCTGGGAAATCAAAGAATGAACATAATAGTTACATATTATATGTGGCTTTATCTCTCTAAATGGTCCAATATCCAGTATTTTTAAATTTCTTTTAGACCAAGAGACCAGATCTGGAACTAAAGACCCAAATCTGAAGCAAGTAATTTTTAAAGAACATTCCCAAGGAATAATAACCAACAAAGGTAAAACAAATGGAATCAGTTACCCCCAAGAGAATTTTCAAAATCTCGTGGCTGTTTAGAGAGCCATCTAGGGCAAATAGCATTTTCCCAGAAGAAAAGCCTGACTCAGGAGAACACTGATGAATGTAATATATTTGTTGGAATTACAATCCAGTCTGAATTTCTTTGTGTTAGGCACATCATAAAGGTTTCTTTCTCTTATGAATCCTTTGATGTTGAGCAAGGTATGCATTTACAGTGAAGGCATTTATGCATTTACATGCCTAAAGATGACAGTGATGATAGTAGCTTTTCACATACCCTAGATCTAAATAATAATCAGTGAATTTGCACTAATGAAAAACCATACAAATGTGACAAATGTGGGAAATACTTTAGCTGTAGTTCAGATCTAGCTCAACACCAGAGTTCTCATAATGAAGATAATCCAGACTTCATTAGATATCAAAAATCTGGTACTAGAGAAAAGCCCTTCAAATGCAAAAATTATGGGAAATCATTTAGCAGGGGAACACACCTTATACAACATGAAAGATGTCACACAGGAGGGAGACCATATGAATGTAATGTGTGTAGAAAATTGTTCAGCTAGGACTCAACCCTTATTCTACATCACAGAAATCGTACTAGAAAAAACGCTATGAGTGCAGTGAATGTGGGAAAGCTTTCAGCCAAGGTACATGCCTCACACAGTGTGGCAGCTGTCCTGCACACGGGAGTCATGACGGGATGTGTGCTGTCCGGCACACCGGAGTCCTGACGAAAAGTGACGAAGCAGCTACCTCATGACGTAGCTCTCTTCTCCCATCTTGTTTTACACTGAGTGTCCTATGCTGCAGGCCTGGCTGC
>CAUYRT010062431.1:0-20370 GCA_963574885.1 Lepilemur ruficaudatus | reverse complement strand
ACGATCCCATGCGCCCCGGAGTGTTAGGTTGGGGTGCGCTAGGCAACCGCCCCGGCCCCCGGGCCGGGGGCAACAAACTCCGACTAGGCCAAAAAAAAAAAAAAAAAAAAAAAAAAAAAAAACAGAGAACGGAAGAGTATGTGTGGGGGGAGGGCATCTTTGTTTTAATACATTGACTAACACACTAGAAAAAAAAATTTTTCCTTGGGGCCACAGTGTTTTATTACGAAAATAAAATTAAAATTTTGAAACAAAACAATCTTTTCTAATTTGCTATTTTTTATTGTTTTCTGTGAGTTATATGTAACTTGAAAATAGTTCACACAACTCCCAAGCTGAAGAGACATGTGAGTTACACATGCTTCACAAGGCCCCAGGCTCAAAACTAGTATGAGTTAATTACAACTCACATGGCAGTTAATGTGTTAACAGGAGACACTGCATTTGGCATTCCTTTTCTTTTCACTCTTGGATTTGGGGTTTATGGGTTAAAAAGCAGAAGCATAATATAGTTATTTTCTCTCCAATCAATCACTCTAATCTCTGTAATAAATTGGGTATTTCTGATTTCCCATCAAAAGGAAAGTTTTAGGTGAATATTTTAGGGAGCATCAGGATGGAGGCAAAGAAGTAAGTTCTAAAATATTCAGCCCTTCCTCACACCAACCATGTGTCAATGCCTCCAACATACTTCTTTGTAGGTCATGGCAAGTATAAGGGATATTTTAATAATCAATACGCAAATGGTTGCTGTTTCAAAACAGGGGGGAAAAAGTAGAATTGCTTTTAAGGAGGAAAAAGTAAGATGTACTGAGAAAACATTTTGCTGTCATATGTATATTCCTATATACATACGTAAATACGTATGCTGTCTCGATGTAAAGAAAAATACTGTAGGTAGGTCAGACATCTTAGATTTGGAGACCCTCTTTTACGTATTTATGACCCTAACTCCAGATCTAACTTAAATCACTACTGGTTAATGTTTCTTGAATCACTCATTTCCCCTGAATAACTTTCATTCATATTCACAAAAAGGAAAATGGCTAACACATTTTAAGCTTGCTAAATGTGAAAAAATTAAGTATTCAAATAAAAGATCCAAAACCACCAAGTTGCAGCAACAGCAAGTTTCTGTAACACATTTCTTGGTATGCTGTAATACTAAGTTTAAACAATGACGTTTCTTGCCCCAAAGTGGACTGTAGACATAAGAACTAGTTTTTCTTGCCCAATCAAGCAACATGGAATGAAGGACTATGGTCAAAGACATAGCTATGATGGCTATACCCAGTCCATACAAACACACATGTGGTATTTAGTGGTACTTTCCTCACACCAAAAAACATATATACTAATACATAAAACTGATTCCTCAGAAGAAAAGTTTATAATGATATTGAAGTTGCACTGCAAATAAAGCCCAACTGTAAAAATTTAGAGGGTTTGGTAATCCCAGCAATTTGACTGAGTGGTTATTATTAGGAATGTGGTCTAAACTCACAGGGAACCTTATGTTTCTAAGTCAGCCTAAAAAATTGCTTTGATCATTCCACAGTTTCTTAATATAGCAAAAAAAAAAAAAATTTAATGAATCCAGGGTATTGTTGATATTATCTTGAAACCAAGTTTTAACTTATTAACTATTTTAAAACTATGAGCTAAAATTACATATACAAAGAAAAGGTAATATGCACTTCAAATTTCAAGAAACTCATGTAGAGGATCAGATAACATCTTTTAAACAAAGGATAATGAAAATTAAAAACTAGATCATCAGAAATGCTATCTTACCCTATTGCAAAAGTTGCCTTACTTTAAATTCTCTATGAACCAAATACATCTCTTTTAGGATGATAATTATAATGTTAACCATGAAACACGGAAAAATCTTGAAATGTCTTTGGCATTTTTTAAGAAGGATAATTACATTCAGTGTAATCTCTTATAAGCATATTTTATTTCATTCTAACGCTATGGAAATTGGTTATCTGTGCATGATATGTAGCAGGTGTTGGCAACCTAAGGCTGTTTTCTTGTAGGGAAATGGTATAAGGATTAGACACTGCTTTCTCTTTTGCATTACTTGGAAGAGCCTGCTCCCTGCTCTTTGCTTCCACATCATGATATGTTGCTCCTTATCTCCCCACCACCTACATTCACAAAATCAGGAACATCATCCATAACCTCTGTGTTTTTAAAAATTGGCAGGATCACCTGCTCGTAATCACGCATGAGAGCAAAGTGGCATGCCACTTTTGAAAAAGCTGCCATAGATGATAACTTCACACTGGTAAGATTAATTATTCCAGAACTTATCACTGCCCAACAATTATCTGCTTCAAAAAATGCACTGTACTTATGAATTACCTATTTCAAGTGAAAGTCATGAAATCAGTTTGATAACCAAAATTTCTGGACAGGTATTTTAGTAGTACTCTTCTTCCTAATAATAAATGGTCTAACAAGAGTACTTACACATTTATTTCATAAAATATCTCTTGAACAAAATGAAACTTCAAATGTTGGGAAAAAGAGGAGCATCACATTTAACCTTAGGTCCAGTGAGAACCGATGAACTGCTAAGAAATACATTATCTATGTCTAGCCTATTGATAATCTGAGCACAATACTTCCAATATAAAACCCAAGAGCTACTGTAACTATTTATAACTGCTTACTACTTAAATTTTAAGTTTTGCCTTATTTTTCTAGAATATTTGTGCCTAATTTTTGTAATTTCCCATAAAACTTCTCAGGACCAAGACCTTTATAAATGCAAAGATAATTTAAAGATCCTAAATCAAAAGGACACCAATACTGTTGGCAGGATAACATATTATTCAGTAATTTGTCCAAAGTTATTTTAAAAACAGCCCTTAGCTAATTGGAGGGAGAAATCTTACAAACAAAAGTAAAACAAGGTCAAACTCAGAGAATAAGTTTTAGACTATAAACATAAAGATTACTGACATTTACAGAAAACCTTTATTTCTCCCCCTTTTCTCCTTCTCCTTGATATGTCTGGCTAATTTTGCATTGGCTTTACTCTAAATGTGCAATATCCATAGAACTTAAGCATAGAGAATAAAAACTTATTTTTTTTTTTTGCCTTCCAATAACTCTGGCAAAAGAGTTTGTGTTGGCTTTTGCATTGCGTGTAGATTTCATGCTTTTCTCCTATTCTAACACCTAGAATAATTGGGCCTGATGTTATTCAAGAGGTAAACATCTCCTCTTGAATTGGACAAAGGTTAAACTACAGGTGGGGAGAGGAGACAAAGAGAAATAGTCACAAATAAAGCTTAATTTTTCCTCGCTCATACTTACTCATGGCCTTTATGCTGAAGAAGTAATGAGTCCTTCACGCAGTTAATACTTGCCGCTGCGTTAAGGTGCAATTTGCACTAGGCAACAGGGAGATGTTGGAAACACAAAGATGAGTAAGACTTGGCCCCTACTCTGACGGAATCCAAAAATATACAGAAAGAGCCATGAAATTCTGTGATAACTGCTATATGGACAAAATTCGAAAAAAAAGCAACAAGAACAGACAGAAAGAGGAGATCAAGTTGCCTATTTAAAAGGGAAAAAAAGCCTGGGGCAAATTTTATGGAGAGAGTCATATAAAAACTAGCCTCTAAGGTAAGAATTGCCTGAGATTTAGTAACTCACTGGAGATGAGCCTTTAACTTCCTTCAAAAGATATCATTCATAAAGGAGTAATCTGGTATTGTATATGACCAATTGAGAAATCTTTAATACCCAGATGAAATGATCTATAATAACTGAAATAAGGAAGTTTCCAGGCATAAAATAGGAAATTAAGAAGAATTAAGATCATGCCATACTTAGTATGTGTGCAAGTACACGCCGTGTGGTGGAGGAAAGGCAGAGGCATGTGTGTGATGATTTCATACAGTGTTTAAGTAACTGAGGATATTCCTGAATAGGATACTTTAAATAGAAAATAAATTATGTCCATTTAGCACCTGAGATACAGCATTTGCTTATTTTTTAAAAATCACAGAATTATTCAGTCTACTGTCATCTACAAATTTGAATTTATAGCATTTGATAGCTGTCTTATACCATCCTGCATTCACAGCACCTCCAATTTCAGTTTCAATCAATATTTTTTGAGTTCTCATAACTGGGCTGCTGAGTTCTGTTGGAGGAAATATAACAATCATGTGGACTGGTGCCACTTCAAATTTATGGTTTCCAAGCTCTCAAAACCACTCAGCAATTCTACATTCTGCTCATCAACTCTCTCTGCCACTTCCTATAGCAGCTCTTCCAAATTTTACCTCCTGTCCCAAGTGCCCTACCCAATTCTTTCCTTGCCTCAGGCTCTTAGCTCAAAACTTGATTGGCTTCAAAGAACAATTAGGGGACATAAAGCCTGCACTCTCTCAACTTCTAATATCCTACAAAACCTACAAATGTGTAAGCAGCATCTACCCTCTTTCTCAGAGCTAGAAGATATCCACCTCTCCTCCTCCTCAAGGTTAATTCCTCCTGACATTCTCTTATTCTTAACCATGCCTCCAGAATTCCTCCTGGACCTCGCTCTCTCTATGATTTTACCCTTCCTTATCACTTGTATTACTCTCATTCTCTTATCTCATCCTCTAAACATGGTGAAGTCTCTCCCACTTTTAAAAAAACTAAACAAAACTGCTCAATACACTATAATCTGAGTTTTGTCCCCCACTACTTCTTTTACTAAGAAAAAAGATGTTCTTTTACAAGATCCTCCTAAATGCTAAATCTCAAAGTGCTTCCTTCAGTCTTTAACCTTCGTAACTATTTCTGAGGCATCTGATATCTCCTTCTTGAAACTTTCTCTTCCTTTGGTTTCAGGTAAAAACTTTGCCTATTTTTCTAACTTCCTTTTTCATTTTCTCCGGAGTCTCTGCTTTCTTTCCCCACCCCTTACAAACAATATTTGTTAAGGTTCCATCTGGGCCCTTGTGCCATAGTATCCTGAAAGTACATCCACACCCAAGGCTATAATAGTATCATCCATATACTGACATCTCCTGAATGTCTGGCTCAGATTTCCCTCCCAAATTCTACCCCCTACATTCAATAGCCAAGTAGATATAAACTCAAGGATGCCCCCCAAAATTCAAAATGACTTCCCTCGTTCAGTGAATGGTACCACCCAGTTACACTCACAAGAAGCTTGTGCTATCCCTTTTCTCACTCTTCACATCACATCACATCATTAATTCTATCTCCTAACAGTTTTTGAACACACTTCCCCTAATACTTTTTCCCTATCCCTGACTTAAATCTAGGCATTGTTATTATATCTCTTGCCTGGACCACCTAAATTGTCTCCCTACATTAGTTTTCCTAAACGCTGATCTTGAACTTCCCACGATTGTCCCGACATGGATATGTGATGATGTCACTCCTCAGGGTGGCCCTTGTCTATCTCTCTTGCTCCTTTTCTTTACCCATGATATACTCTAGTAACAAGGAACTGTCTCTATTCCTCCACACATAGTGTTCCTCCTCTAGCCTAGTTCTGTCTGCCTAGAGTGGCTTATCTACCTGGTAGAATGGATCGCCTACTTGGCAAAATTCCACATGCTTTCAAGCCTCCGGTCCAGTGTTTCTCCCTTCTTAGTGAAACCATCTCTGGATTCTCTCCCCTCACCTTCTGCACCTAACACACACAGAGAGAACTGAGAGTTTTGTACATTAATTTTCCATTTGTCAAAATGACTGCTATCAACTGCAGACCTTTCCACATTATATTCTGTTTGACTGTAATGTCCTTTTGCCTGCTATTCTGCGAGAAGGGCAGAAATCAGGTTTTCTTAGCTATGGAACCTGAGAGTCTCAAATGATGCCCAAGCCATTTTAGGAACCAATCAATATTTTTTCAAAGCAAAAAGTGGCACTGGTCTTTTTTCTCTTTCCAATCACTCTTCCACACATTTCCATGAGTTCTATTTCTAAAAACAGATCTGATCAGGTTACTCCCCTAATTAATCTGAAGGCAATGAGGAGCCTCTGAAGAAATATCCAAACACCTCAAGATGGCATCCAAATCCATCTGAACCTTGTTTGTTTCTCCACAGTCACTTTCTAACATGCACTCTCAAATCAGATTCCAGTAATCAGACTCTACATGGTTTTATGCCTCCAGGCCTGGACATGTGGGCACTGCACTCCTCCAATGTCCACGGGAATGACCCCTCAGCCTTCAAGCAATGGTTTAGATATCACATCTCTATGAAACATTTCTTACCTTGCCACTCCTATCTCAGGTTGAGTTGATTCCCCTGCCCTCTGATGTACTTCCAACATAGCTCTGTATGTTCCATACACCTCAGTATTTTAATTATTTCTTTAAAAATTTGTTTTTCCTACTAGAATGTCACCTCCTTCAGAATAGAGACTGTTAAATTTACCTTTAAATCTCTGGCACTTAAAAGCATATGTTTTGACTGCTAGCAGGATGAATAAGAGATAAGCATGCACAAACACAAAAATACAAACACATTCTAACGTTCGTTGGCATTAATCTGTCTACACTTAAAATATTCTCTCTGTTCTCACCATTTTTGCATTGGCACATTAGAAACTGTAAGAGGCTACACTCTAATTATAATTATTTTGAATTCAATGTTTTGCTTCCCCCGTAATCTTTTTTGCAAACAGTAATTTTTCAAAGACTGTTTTGGGAATTTTTTCCCACTCTACTTCCAGCAAAAGGAGATTCTTAAAAAGTGTTTAATGAGCTAAATCTGTACAGACCCAAAATGATATGGTAAACGGTAAATCAGTTGAGTTTGAATTTCCAGATGCTCCTTATTATTTATTTCCTTAAATCAACTCAAAGCAGCAGTGCTTTGGCATTTACAAGAGCACCTCAGTCCAAAAATACTGTTTATAAACAGTATTGCTATAGATAGCAATTTGTTAACTGATTTTTTTCCCCTGGAGCCTATATAAGTAATACTAATAAGTAATACTAATCATTACACTTAAAAAATAATTAGGAACAAGGAAAACCAAAGAAAAAATGATGAGGACAAGTTGGACAGGATTTCTTTTAAGCTGTAAGAAGCCCTCACATGATGAATTTCAATGCTTAAAGGACAAAATATGACATTACAGATCCCACTATGTAGTAGGATTAGTACTCAGATACTAAACACATTCTTCAATAAATGAACATAGACCGTTAACATGTTTTACCAGAACAGCATTAACCTATACATACAAATAACATGCTATTGATGTCTTTTTTCATTTGCTGCAGTATTTTATAAAGAATCTGAAGTGCAACCGTAGGCATCTCTTCACGCCCAGATTTTCTACAACAGACATTCAGTCACAATGGAACACTCAGTTTTCTGATTATACCCTGCTCTCTTCTGCTTCTGCTTTTACCAACATCTGCCCTTAAAATTACCTCATCCCCTTTTATGTATATGAATATTTAAGTATATTTTGAACCCAAGATAGCCCAAAGTCACATCCAATATACCTTCCTTGAGCCTCTTAACTGAAGTGAAGGTGCTTCTACTTTCTTCTTACTTGTGAACTTGCATTTTTTTCACAGGAAAAAGAAAAGATCCAACACTGCTTTCCTAGACTGACATTCATTCTGTCTGTGAGTGCTTCTGCAATTTTGCTCCATGTGCATTTGGGAGAAGACTCCATTTTTGTGAGAAAAATACAACTCACATTCTTTAATTCATGTCCCGGTAAACTAACAGAGATCTTGATTTAAAAACAAACAAACAAACAAAACCCTGTGCTAATAGAAAGAACTTACGGCTAAAAAACTATAGAAATATTATAGCATCTCCTTATTTGAAGCTTTTAAAAAATAGCAATTCATATTTCTTAAATGATAGAAGAACCAAAGAAATATGAGGCCCCTGGAAACCTTTCTTTGGTTCTATAATTCTTTGGTATTTCTAACACACGTAGGTCAAATTAAAAAGAATCATAATTTAAATAAAAGGTTTTCTATTTCAACCATTGCTCAAACAAAGAAGGGAACTGTTTCCTTCCAGACTGTACTCTAATGCCCTCAAAGAGTTAATGCACATGCTATTAGCGAAAGTGATCCTTAAAAGGTGTTTAACGAGCTAATTCTATATGGACCCCAAATGATATGATAAATGGTAAATCATTTGGGCCTGAATTTATATACTCTCATGGACCAATATAAATATACTGGAATTATTTCTAACATGAAAAAGCCCTCATTTAATCATTTGTCAACTGGAGAAAGCAATTTCCCACAGCTAAAAATATTTAAAAATCTGATATAAGAATAAAATTATATTAAAATGCCATAATGCATGGATTTGGCAACTTGCCAAGGGTAGATACAGACTTTTGCAGATTTCCCTTTCAAAGATATACCAAGCGTTCCAACATTTCTAATCATTTGATAGTCAACTGCTGTAGGCAAAATACTGTACCTAGTAATTCTGTACTGTCGATATTTTAAACTATTTCATAAACATTGCTCATACAGTATGTCTAATAGATTTTGCATACTTTTTCTTATCAGACACTTCTTTAACACATATAATCTACTGAAATTCTCCAACTAAATTAAATCATAATAGGAATGAAACTGACAAAATCTTTTAGTTGGCCTATTTTACCTGGAGAAACCAGTAAAATGAAGCTCATGACCCTGAATCTCCATATATATTGAAAATAAACATGTTTAATATTCAAGTAATTTAGTTAGACCTATGGACTGATAATTTTGCTAACTTTTCTATATTTAAAATGCAAATGTGATAAAGAAGTATAACATTTTAAACATTGTTTTAGAAGTATGCACTTTCAATCTAAACCCATCAGAACCAAAAAAAAAAAAAAATGGCATTAAGAAGAGAAAACAGTTGTTTCATTACAAGAGTTACACAAAGGTATTTTAAAAAAAATAGTGAATTAGTACCCAATTTGCCATATATGTTGATATATTCTAGTTTACGGCACTTGCCAATGTAGATTAAGGAATATAATTTAGATTTTAAAAGCATGCATGAAGTTTACTTGCCAGATAATTTTTTACTCTGTCACTGCAAATTAAGAAGTACCTGTAGGATAAATACATCAAAAACAAAGCAAACAACTTAACAAAAGCAAATGGTGACAAGCAGAAGTACATTCTTTGGAGACAACAGCATCTCAGATCCCTTCTCTCTCAGAACTGTTTGAACTGGAAAAAAATCTTGAATTTCATAAAATCCAGCACCAGATAGGTCAAGACATCTTCCATTTTATCTCCCTACCAAACCACTTACTTACTAATTTCTCTCATTTAATAATACTAATTCAGGTGATGATTACACTAAAAGCCCAGACTTCACCACTGAATACAATATCCATGTAACAAAACTGCATTTGTACCTCCTAAATCTATTTTCATTATTAAAAAATACTAACTGGCCAAGTTTTATTTATTCTCCCACTTACTTTCATTTATTAACACTTAGAAATGTTAAGAAACGTCTTAAAATGTTTATGATGGAGAAATCAAGGATATAAAATTTTTAATCCCAGTTCTACAAAGTGACATCAGATAATGGGAATTATTATAAACAGTGAGGTCAGTTTTGAAGTTACTTGAAATCAGAACTTTAGATGTCTCAGTTAGTTTCCAAAGGTCATTCTTTTTTTTTCTTTTTTTGAGACAGAGTCTCACTTTGTTGCCTGGGCTAGAGTGCCATGGCGTCAGCTTGGCTCACAGCAACCTCAAACTTTTGGGCTCAAGCGATTCTCCTGCCTCAGCCTCCCAAGTAGCTGGGACTATAGGCATGCACCACCATGCCCGGGTACATTTTTCTATTTATATATTTTTTTACTTGACCAATTAATTTCTTTCTATTTTTAGTAGAGACGGGGTCTCACTCTTGCTCAGGTTGGTTTCGAACTCCTGACTTTGAGCGATCCACCCACCTCGGCCTCCCAGAGTGCTAGGATTACAGGCGTGAGCCACCGCACCTGGCCTCCAAAGGGCATTCTTAAAGGACAGCAAAGGAACCACTTTATTTATAGAATATAGCACTAAACCTCAGTTGCCTAAAATAATAATAATAATAATTCCTTATACTTTAGAGACCATCACTATCAACATTGAGAGAAAAATGTACAAAAATGATAATACTTTCTTATCTTGCTATCATTATAGTAGGGCATATTAACAGGGGTTTCCCTCTCCCAGCTAAGTTCTGGGAATGCCATACCCTTCTCCTAGTCCAAGTGGCGAGGGCAATCCACCTCACTACCTCAGAGAAGTAATCCTAGGAAAACAAGACTCAAACTCTTCTTTGAGTTTCATAAACTCAGGCTTTTGAGTTACAACAAACTGGCATTTAAGCTTCAAAGGCATTAAAGACTAAAGCCACATAGCTTATGTCATCACCCAAAGATCTAGAAACCTACTGGAAAGTCAGTCATTCTTCGCACGCCCAAGACTACATAAAGTTTTCCCACAGAGGAGGAGAGAGAAATTCAGAGACGCTATCCTGGAGTGTGTACACCAGAAAGGTAGGCCAGAGTCGCCTCTACACCCAATAGGTTCCAGAAGAAAGAGATCTGTGAAACTTTATCTAGCACAGGCCAGAAAACAATTGTCTTAGTATGTTCCTACTACTATAACAAAATACCTGAGGCTGGATAATTTATAAATAAAAGAAATTTATTTCTCACAATTCTGGAGGGGGAGAAGTCCAACACCAAGGCACCAACTGATGTGATGTCTAGCAAAGGCTTGCTCTGCTTCAAAGATGGCACTGTACAGCTGTACACTCACATGGTGGAAGGGTACAGGGGTGCTCCCTACAACCTCTTTATAAAGGCCACCAATCGCATTCATGAGGGCAGAGACCTTATAACTTATTAACTTCTCCAAAGGCCCCACTTAATAGTATCACTTTGGGAATTAAGTTTCAACATATGAATTTGGGAGGAACACCAAAATTCAGACCACAGTAAGCAATAAGAACTCAGAGGTTTCCCACATCCAGCATGAAATGGAAGCAAAATGAATAACAGCTGAGGTGAAAACATCCTCTTCTCTTTCCCGCTACACCCCTCTTCCTCATCATACAAACTGAAAATAGTTTTTAGAGAAAATTGGCATGAACATAATTTTGAAGACCTTTCTTCACAGAAAAATAGAAAAAACTTACACTATATATTACAAAAACGAAATCCAAACATTCATAATTTATCAAATTATATTTTTCATTTATGTTTTATAGAGCTAATTTTTAACACACACTTCTTTTTTTGGCATTATCAAACTATTTATGTATTTTGAGGGCCTAATTTCTTTCTTTTTCATAGTGTATATATAGTTTTATACAATTGTTATCATTGTGTAAACACAGTGCTATTATTTTAAAGTTTTTCCTTCCTATTAAAAGAATTTTCCTTAAAATGAAATATATGACCACTGCTTTTATTTTCCTCTGAAAGACTTTCCTGTTTTGTGGATTATGTACCTTCCTAAAATTTGGTTGAATTTTAAGAAGAAATATTAAATTATTCAGCAACTTAAATTCAAATAAATATAAAGTGTTTTCAATTTTATATAAAGTGATAAAGTTTACTGGGGTAGTAACAGTGAATCAAATACCTATTTATAAGATACAGATAAGTTGTAATTTGACTAATAAGAAATTATTTGACTATTTGGGAATATTATTTGAGAATATTTTCAATATTAATTGAAACTTTTGATAAAATAAAAAGAAATAAGATGGAGAAAAATGTATAGAACGCTTATCTCCAATTGGAGAACTTTAAAAAAGTAAAAGATTTCTTTTAAACTAATATTATAAGAGTCTTAAATAGATGACAGCTAAATGAACGGTAAAGAACAGAAATAAAACCTTTAAATGACCCAATTCTATCCAAAATTATTAATATGTATCTTAAAAAAATAAGAGCACTTTGCTTTTCAAATTAAGAAATGATATAGGACATTTTTTGAAACTGAAAATAATTTCAGATACAGTAAATATAAATCTAAGTAAATCAGAGAAAGAGAATTAGAAACTAATTCACTTCTATGCCTCAGATTCTTATAGAATATAGTACTAAATCTCATTTGTCTTAACAATACACTTTACAATTTATAGATGATCAATATCAAGATGAACAAGTGCTAGATAGATCTGAGGAAATTATTCAGGATATTACATAAAGAAACGTAAAATATGAAGGAGAGGTTAGAAGATATTGAGTAGGATACATGTAGAGGAAAAAACACATATGTAATCAGAATCCCAAAAGAACATACCAACAGCATATGAGAAAGTGAAAATTTTCAAAGAGATAATGGCTAAGAAAATTGAGAACCGACGAACAATACCAATCCTCAAATTTAAAGAGCCCAATTACACACATAATAAATAAAAAATCCACACCTCCATATCTCATCATGAAACTGCAGGATAAGAAAGACAAAGAGAAGTTAAAACCTGCCAGAAAGTAAAGGCTAATCACCCACAAAAGAGTGCTAATTAGATTTCAATGACTTCTTAATAGCAACAAAGGAGACCAAAAGACAGTAAAATAATATCATCCTTGAGCTAAAAGAAAATGACTCATAAGCTGGAATTCCATACTTAGCCAATCTTCCAAAAAAACAAAGGAAAAAATGACATATTCAACAGAGAAAAATCGAAAGGGCCTCTCATTAAAGGAAATTTGAAAGAACGCCATGGAGGAGAAAGGGAAATGATCCCAGATGGAAGCACAGAGATGCAAAAAGAAATGATTAGCAAAATTACTGGTATATATATGGGTAAATGTATATAAATACCAATTATATAAAACAATAATAATTTCGGATGGAGAAAGGTAGAGATAAGTTTTACAAAAGAGTACATCGATTATACTTCATTAAGCAGGCATATTGAAACAGTCAGGGTAACCATTGAAAGAACAGATGTAGAGTATATAACTTCTAAACAGAGAAATAATAAATGTCAAGGAATCCCTGTTATATTAGGAGTTGAGCATAATTCCTCTCCCTTATTGCAAAAGTTTTGAATAAAAATTCTTTATCATTTAACAAACATCAGAATAAATTTTTCTTTAGCAAGGAAAAAAAAGCATTAACAGAGAAAAGAACGTCATCGTACCGTGATAAAACATTCTCCTCAACAGAAAAATACAGATTCTAAACTTGGAAGAAGCTAATAACAAGTTGGGCCAGGTGGGTATGCCTGTAGTCCCAGCTACTTGGGAGGGAGAGATGGGAGGATCACTTGAGCCCAGGAGTTAGAGACCAGCCTGGGAAATCTAGTGAGACACTGGTCTTAACAGGAGAAAAAAAAAAAAAAAGCTAATAACATAGCCTACAAGTAAATAAAGCAAATGTATTAATAGTTATACAGCAATAGATAAGAATCAAAACTGTCATCATACAATGAAAGTCATGATTCTCTATATAAAAAACATGGAAGAATCTACAGATAATAAATGATTATAGCAAAGATGTTGGATACAAAAAAATCAACATTAAAAAGTCCATTGTATTTCTACATATCAGCAACAGCTAGAAAACTTTTTTTAAAAAAGAAACTACTTTACAATAGCAATAATATATCTTGGAATGATTAACAAGATATGTACTATCTCTTTATAAGAAAAATTATAAAATCTTATTATAAGCCATAAAAAAGAGCCAAACAAATGGAAAAGCATGCTCTCTAATCCAGGAAATGCAAATTAAACCTACAATGAGGTATCTTTTTATACTTCACTAATTTGAATGACATATTAAAAAGCTGGGTCTACACCCATACTACCCTGCACACACCTGATTTTGTCTGATCCCAGAAAAAGGTGGTCTCACAAGTGTTTGTGAGAATATGACACAAAGGGACTTTCATCCACTGCTGTTTTGAGTGTAAATTTGTATGACCACTTTGGAAAACAGTTGGGCATTCCACTGAAAAGTGGAATATCCACAATCCTACAATTCAGCTGTTTCACTCCTAGCTATATTGTCCTTAAGAAACTTGCAAACATGCCTAGGAGACATATATAAAAACATTCATATGAGCAACATTATCCATAAAAGCCCACATAATCTAAATATACTACAAAATAGAATAGATAAATTATGGTTTGTTCATTCAATCAAATCAAATAATTTTGAACGTATTAAAATAAGTAATCAGGAGGCCATTAGGCTGAAGTAGCTCCCGAGCACTGCGTTCCTACTTGAGTAAACCAAAATCAAACTCAGGGTAAACAATAAAAGAATCTTATGCTTAACCAACCCGAAACCACCTACCAACCTCCAACTAAGAACTTTCCACTGGAATGATCTAAATAAAGCTATTGCTCCACTTTAACCAACCAAATTTTTTTTGTCTTGCTTCTGCATTCACCCTACAAAAGTCTTCCCTCAAAGCCGGGCATGGTGGCACACACTTGTGGTCCCAGCTACTTAGGACATTGAGGCACGAGTACCGCTTGATCCAGGAGTTCGAGGCTATAGGGTGCTACGATAACACCTGTGAATAGCCACGGCACTCCAGCCTGGGCAACCTAGAAAGACCCCATCACCATAAAAATAAATTTTAAAAAGTCTCCTTTCATGTACCTTCAGTGAAGCCCCAAACCACCTGTAGTCTGGAGCTGCCCAATTCATGAATTTGTCTGTTCAAATAAATTATTTAAAATTTTAATGTGCCTCAGTCTATTTTTTATCAAGTGAAAGAAGTAAGTCATGGAGGAATCCATGCAGTGTGATTTCATCTACAAAAAGAAACAAAAATAGGCAAAACTATTAGGTATATCGAATTAAATATGTTATAAAATCTAAGATAAAATGTACCAGGCTAAGAATGTAGTGAGGTAGACTCTAAAAAGTTGAATATTCACATCCAAATATTACAGATTAATTATCTCAGGGAGGTTTCAAAGGACACATTAGGTCAAGTGATTTCATCCTCCACATTAGCATATGTAACTCTGATAGCTGCCACTAGGTGGCAGTTGGTGCTATAGGTTCCAGAAAAAATATAGAACGTTAAACCACATAAAAATAGGTCACAACGATATTATTAATATTATCATGATTATATATAATCTCTCATGCGTTAAGTATGTATCAGTCCTAAGCTATGTAAGATATTATGACTCAAGATTCAGGTTATTTAGTTAAGATTACACAGCACATAGCAAATAATAGGGTTCTAATTATGTGACTCCAAAGCCTGTTTTTGTCTCATCATTGTACAGTGGAACATATATAATGTCTCCTAGAGGATGACAATGAATTTATAGACATATATCTCATTCAACAACATAAATTCCCTGAGGATAGAATCTATATCTGATTCATCTTCCTTGTATCCTTCAAAGTAAATATTCAATTTTAAAAATGGCTTACTCATGTATAAACACTTTAATTTCTCTAGCCTTTTTAAACACATTTCATTTAAACCTTCTAACAAATTCCGTGAGGGAGGTATGTAGGAGACATACTGAAATAAGGAACTGTAGAGTTAATTAATAGATGGCCCAAGCTCAAATTCAACCGAGTCACCACAATGCCCAACTGATCTGTGTCTTGGAATAAGTCATTCAATAATCTACATATTATAGGCTTTTATGGAGGAGGAGGAGAATTTTATTAAGTAGCTAAAACAGCACAATAACTAAATAACTGATTAAACATTAATTACTATTATATATAAATATTTAGGGAAACTGCCATTTGAAGAATGTCTTAGCTACAATTTTTTTCCTTCAGGGATAGTTTCTGACTGGTGCTCAGTTTCTCACTACTCTTATGTCTCACTCCCTAAGTGAGACTCACTTCCCACTTTGAAGCGTGTTACGCATGTGTTAAGAATAAAAGAGCTAAGCTCTAATCCTGGTTTCTTTTATTTTTACAACCCTTGACACATGCGTCTCTTTGGACAGTCTGTGACAGTGGCTTCAGTTTGGCATTACAAACACTCTCCTGCTATCTTAACCGCCTTACAGTACACACCGATCTCTTTGTACTTTCAGCAAGTCACATTCATTCGTTCTCATTACTAAATTCAAGTTAATTACCCATTTACTGTGAATGAAAAAATTTAGCCCTGACTTTAAGATATTCTGTGTTCTATGTCTTCTTACATACCATGTGCCTTATGTTTTAAAAAATACTCCCTTTTACCTTGATTACTTTTCTGCTCCTACCTAAGTCCAATGCATAAGAGAGAAAACTACCAGCAGAGAACACTTGAGAGATTTCCCCTGGTCATAGGTGCTTTAACTTTCAATCTTATATGCGGTTAAAGACCTGATGTTTATTTCTTTGAATATTTTCAGAGAAATACAAAAGAAGAAAGAACAGAATGTATACCCATGAATATTTGACGCAGATTTATCAATGCTAACATTTCACCACATTTGCTTTTATTGCTCTCTCAACATACATTTTTCTTTGCAGAACCATTTGAAAGTAAATTTCAAACATCATAACATTTTATCCCTAAATATTCAGCATACATCTCCAAGAACTAATAAATCACATTATATCATTATGGTACCCAAGAAATTTAACTTTGATACAATCATTTTTCTCATATACGGTCTATCTCTATTTGCTCCGATCATGTTCTCAATAAATTTTTTTCAATCCAGGATTCAACTAAGGGCCATACATTGCATTTAATTGTCATGTTCCTTTAACTTTTGTTCTTGCATTTCATCACATTGATAATTTTGAAGAGTTCATATCAGTTGCCTTATGGGACAACAATAATCTTCTAATTGCCTCCTTGTGATTAAATTCAGATTAAGCAACTTTTGGCAAGAATAATATAGGAGATGCTGTACTTCCCACAGGATCACACTGGAAGGCACATACTACCCATTTTCCCCATTATTGGAGGGGATGTTTGATCACCTATGAAGGTGGTATCTGCTAGATTTCTCTATTGTAAAGGGATCTTTTGCCCTTCATAATTAATAATTTATAAGCTAATTTTTTTTGAGACAGGGTCTGTCACCCAGTTTGGAATGCAGGGGCACAATCTTAGCTCACTGCAATCTTGAACTCCTGAGTAGTTCACTGCAGCCTCGAACTCCTTACGCTCATGCTTCCCCCATCTCAGCCTCCCCGGCAACTGAAACTGCAGGTGCACACCACCACACCTGGCTAAATTTTTAAAATTTTTTTGTAGAGACAAGGTCTCATTATATTGCACAAACTTGTCTTAATCACCTGGCCTCAAGTGATCCTCCCACCTCAGCCTCCCAAAGTACAGGTATTGCAGGCGTGAGCCACTGCTTCTGGCCATGAGCTAGCATTTAAAGACTATGAAACTATCTTTTCCCCAACAAATTTCCACACAATAAGTTTAGCATCAATGATGAATCTGACAACCTTGGTTTCTGTGTAGGCCTCTTTTTCCTTCTGATTGCTATATTAATCAATTTGTCTTTCTCAGAATGTTTGCTTAATATGCTATAAAGTTCTTTTGTGAGGCCTACAGTTTTAGCATAACAGTCTTCTGAAGTCCTCAATGTAAAGAGTCTTTTTTCCCCCTAAATCCTTTGAACTTTCACCAAATTATAGCTTCAAATATAGTATTTTATATAATAGTTGCCTCATGGCTCCTACAGGACAAACTCTAGTATATCAGCTTGCTTTACTGTCTATAAAAAGAAAGAAAAAAAAGCCATCTAAATACAAGCAGAACTTAAACTAAGCCCATCAAACTTGAGCCCATCTGTCTCACTGGTTAATAAGAAAATTCTCTTTGCTTCACAAAATTACAGGACAATCTGTCAATCAAACTCTTAACTTGTCTCCTAAAAGAGTTGTACGAGGTTGTCTGTCACATCTCACAGTGTTCTATATCTTTATCAGCTCTAATGAAGCAAACTACATAGGAAGGTGAGATAGGGTTCCTATCAAAATTTTAATTTTCAAATCAGAATTCAAGAGGGCAATCCAAGAAAGAGCATATCCATCTGTAGACACCCAGGAGAAACTGCTGAGACAGATAATTACGATAGTAGAACTTTCTGAGAAAGTAACTGTGACCTAGGCTCAAATGTTACCTATAAAAATCAAAACTGATCTTTCTATTATGCAAAATGGAAAGGCAATTTAAATAAGGACACCTATGTTACCACTTACATTTATACACCTCTGTGAAAACTCTGGCAGACTTTTAAACTATGTGATCTAGGGATGATTAATATGCATCAATGTCTTCAATAATAAGCACAATATGCTCCAATGACATTCTTTATTCATAAGCACTTTGATACCAAGGTAAAAAGAAAGTTTTAGTTAAATGATGCATTTTTCTAATGGATGCCTAAATGGCCAGCAAAAAATCACAGTAAGCAAGGAATTCTGGACTCAACCTTGCCACTGTGGTCAGTTTCTTCATCTATTAAAAAAAAACACTTGATGAGTTCTGAAGATTTTGTATTTAGAGTCATCTGTGAACCTAAATACGAAGGTGACTAAGATATAGAAACATAAGTAGATACTAAAATATCTAGATATTACTAGATAATATTACTAGATAATACTAGATATTTTAGTATCTACTTATGTTTCTATATCTTAGTCACTAACCCCATTCATTCCCCCAAAGATTTAACCAACCAGAAGCGCATAACTTAAGGGGGTACCACAAAAGCTCAATAATTGAAATAATGAATACCTTATAGTACAATATTTTAAAACATAGAAATTAATGGAAAAGTTATGATAGACAAAATATAAAACTTTAAACAAAACTAGGCTATTGTTGTTTGTTTGTTTTTTGACCCTGCATTATACAATGTGAATAGTCATTTCCATTGGGTGGTTCCCAGCCCTTGAGGCTGTCAAGTCCCTACCTGGAAGGTTTATAAGGGTTGACAATGATGTCCAACATATTGGGTAATGTGGAGCTTTCCATATAGTCATATTTTTTGATTGTAGAGCTTATTAAATTTTTCTACTTGGTACAAAAAATATAGGAGAATATTTTGATAAGTATATATAGAGGAACACTTTTCTTTTATTTTTGCCTCCAGCTTCAATATGGTTTAGCAGGATTCATTCTTTCAACTGTTTGAGCATCAAGATACTTAAAACTAAGCGCCTCTACTCCAGGAGCTTACCATCTCATAGAAATGAAGAGTTAGTTTTACGAACAAGTAAAGTGAAATATAAAGTTTCAAAAAGGGGAAAAAATATCCTGGAATTTAGGGAGTATTAGAGCTTTCTCTGTTGAGGGGAATGATAATTAGGAAAGAAAGTAATATAAGGTTACCATATTTAATAAATAAAAATACAAACATTTTCTGAAATATACTAAAAAGTACTTGTTGTTTATATTTGTATGAAATTCAAATTGAACTGAGCACCCTATATTTTATCTGGCAATCCTAATGTCGTAGCATATAAACTGAATCTTGAAATACGGATCTAAATAAAAAATTCCTATTTTACTATTTTGTAACTACTATTCAACAAACAGGAAGCGTTATGACACAAGGCATTGAACTGAATTCAAACTACAGTGGTGGCACCACTAGCTGGATAACGTTGGATAAGTTACTTCTTTGAACTTTAGCTTTTTCACTTAATATAATGATATAATAATATGTTCTAGATATCTTGCAGAATTGGTAGGCTCGAGAAACCCAACATTTGTTAAAGAGACTTATGAGGCATAAATAATGATAAAACAAGAATTTAAGATAAAGCAGTTGCATTGTAGAGGCCAGCCTGTACACTGCTGACCTACTACTAGGTGGTAACCCCACAGTTCTATAAGCAGCACTTGGTCCAGGGACAACTGCACCTGTGACCAGGAGTTAGGAAATTTCATTTAAAGAAGATCAAGGTTGGGCCAGCTTGCCTTCTTGAACACGGAGCTTTATTTAAAGTAAGGACCATCCTCTGACAACAGGTTAAATTGATGAGAACAGTCACCATACCGTTGTCAGGACTGGCTATAGATGATTAATAATTATATAAAACTGTTTAAAAACTGTTTTAAAAAACAGGCCAGGCGCAGTGGCTCACACCTGTAATCCTAGCACTCTGGGAGGCCGAGGCGGGCGGATTGCTCAAGGTCAGGAGTTCGAAACCAGCCTGAGCAAGAGCGAGACCCCGTCTCTACTAAAAATAGAAAGAAATTAATTGGCCAACTAAATATATATAGAGAAAAAAATTAGCCGGACATGGTGGCGCATGCCTGTAGTCCCAGCTACTCGGGAGGCTGAGGCAGAAGGATCGCTTGAACCCAGGAGTTTGAGGTTGCTGTGAGCTAGGCTGACGCCACGGCACTCTAGTCCGGGCAACAAAGTGAGACTCTGTCTCAAAAAAAAAAA
>CAUYRT010062429.1:0-68815 GCA_963574885.1 Lepilemur ruficaudatus | reverse complement strand
TTCCTCAAAGAGTTTGATTAGACATGCAATTTATACTGTCATTTGATAAGTATATGACAGTAATATGCTATACAGAAAAATTGGCAAAGGCCAGGCGCGGTGGCTCACGCCTGTAATCCTAGCACTCTGGGAGGCCGAGGCAGGCGGTTCCCTCAAGGTCAGGAGTTCGAAACCAGCCTGAGCAAGAGCGAGACCCTGTCTCTACTAAAAATAGAAAGAAATTAATTGATCAACTAAAAATATATATAGAAAAAAAAATTAGCCGGGCATGGTGGTGTATGCCTGTAGTCCCAGCTACTCGGGAGGCTGAGGCAGAAGGATCGCTTCAGCCCAGGAGTTTGAGGTTGCTGTGAGCTAGGCAGACGCCGTGGCACTCTAGCCAGGGCAACAGAGTGAGACTCTGTCTCAAAAAAAAAAAAAAAAAAAGAAAAAGAAAGAAAGAAAAATTGGCAAAGATGTGAGTAGATTTTTCATAAAAGAAGAAATAAAAGTGATCAAGAAATGTGAAATCATGTGTTCAGCTTGATTAAATCAATAAAAGCAAACTAAGAAAAATTACTATTTTTTACCTACTGGAAAATTTTTACTTCCTTAATACATGTAAACATGTATTAACTTTTATTGCTTTGAAATCCAAAGGCACTGAAAAGTAATTGATAAGAATGTTCTTTTGTCTTTTGAGTTGTTGAGCATTTGCTGACCAGTTATTTGTTTTACTAAATATCCTGAGGATTAGTTTGGAAGTATTGTTTCCTAATTCTGGTAGGTTCAGCCCAGAATAAGTTCTCCAGATTTATGAAGAATAGTAATAACTAGCATGTATTGAACTATTTCTTTTTGCCTGGTACTACTAAGTATTTTACATTAATTTATTTGATTTAATTCTTACATAACTATTAAATAGGATTCGTAATTGGATCACTGAGATCTTAGAGCCAAGCTTTTAGCTGTTTCACTCCTTCAGGAGTTGGTAAGTCTAAGTATCTCTGGATCTATACACGTAATGTAAATTAAGAAAAATGTCTTGGTGTGGTAATGACTTGGGCAATTTAGAGCTTGCTATGCCATATCTAAAGGTATTAAAATGCAATTTTTAAAAACACTATAGGCCAAACCCAAATGAGAAGATAAAATGGATAAGTTTAAAATACTATAGGTGATGGCAGTAAGACCTTCTCGTTAAGATAAAAATTTAAATTATTTTATTGGATACTTATTTTAATCCTTGTTCTTTCACATAACTATGTGAAATTTTGAGCAAACTACCTAATCTGTGATTAGATTCATAAGAAGGAAATAAAATCTTAATGTTACTTCTCTTTGAGGGGACGTGGATCCAGTGTTTGCAATACATGTCAGCATAAGATGATTTTTCCAGTATATCAATAAGCAAGCAAACAAACGTTCTTTAAATCAATAAGTAAAAATCATCATTGTAATAGAGAAATTGAAAAGGGTTTTGGTAGGAATAGGTAATTCACACAAAAAATCTGAATAATCAGTAATGTATGAAAAGATGCTAAGCTTCACTTATAATCAAGGAAATGCAAACTAAAAAGAAGATACAATTTTATATCTGTCTAGTTGGCAGTGTTGTGAATTCTCATGATGCCAAGTATTGGCAAGGATTTGGGGGAAGAGGGAACTCTTACATACCCCTATTGGATGAGTACATTGATATTACCAGTTTGGAGACCAATTTGGCAAATTTGACATATGGTTGACGATGCTCATACGTTATGACCTGGAAGTTCCACTTTCAGGTAGCTGTTGTGGACAATCTTTCACGGATAGGAATGACAAGATGTAAGGTAAGCATGCTCATTGCAGCACAGTGTGCAAAAATGCAAAATATGAAATATCTGCATTCCTTCCATTGGGAAATGAAAAAATAAACTGGGGTTTATTCTGGCAACAGAGAGCACTTCAGCAGTTACAGAATATTAGCATGGATAAATCTCAACATGATATTGAGTAGAAACTGCAAGTTCCAAAAGGATGTGATTTTTTTTTTTTTATTTAAGACAGAGGGTCTTACTCTGTCACCCAGGCTGGAGTACAGCGGCCTGATCATCGTTCACTGTAACCTTGAACTCCTGCACTCAGGTGATCCTCCTAGTTCAGCCTCAGGAGTGGCTGGCACCACAGGCATGTGCCACCATGCCGAGCTAATTTTTTTTTTTTAAGAGATGGAGTTCTCACTGTGTTGCCCAGGGTGGTCTCAAACTCCTAGCCTCAAGTGATCCTTCTGCCTTGGCCTCCCAAAGTGTTGGGATTATAGGCATGAGCGACTGTTCCAGACCAGGATGTGAATTATATAAAAACTTAATATACATTGTTTATGGATATATGCATATATAGTAAAGTTATAAAAACATGCATACATTCATGATACATCAACTCTAGTCTGTTAGAAAGGCAATAGGAGAGAGAATGGGCTTTATATCTGTAATGATGCTTTAAAAAAATTCAAAGCTTTGAAACAAAAAAAATTTAACATCTGTTTAATCTCTGTGATGGATAATAGATATGTTTTAAATTTTTGTTTTTGTACATTTCTTATGTTTGAAGTGTTGCATAAAAATGTATTTAACTGTCAAAGAAAAAATAATTGTAACTGTGTGATAAGAGGTCTGCCTTCCTTTCCTTTCCTTTTCTTTTCTTTTTTTCATTTCATTGTTGTTTTTTATTTTTCTATTTTATTTTTTTGCCAGCCCAAAGGAAAAAGTATTAAATCCCCTGTGGTCATTCAGGAATGCTTTGGGTGGTAAAGTAGTGATATAACTGAGAAAACAAAGAAGTTTGCTTGGGTAAAGAGTGGGGAAAAAAAAGGACCTTCCATGATAGAACAGCACTTACAAAATCAGGGAGGCAAGAAAAGGAAAATTCAGCTCATGAATTGAATAAATGCAAGTCATTCATCATAACTGGAAGTGAAAAAGGGCACCAAGGAGTAGTGAGTGACATCAGTATGGAATTTTAGACAAGGCCCGGGTGATGAAAGCTGTGATATATGCAAATGTGTTTGGACTTAATCCTATGGACCAGTGGTTCTCAATTCAGTCTGAACATAGAATTAATTGAATCTCATTCCAGATTTAGTGAATTAGATCTCTTAGAATAGGAACTAGGACACTGTTTTTTAAAAATCTCGGCCACATCTCTTCTCTTATTTCATTCTTACAACCCTCTGAAAGAGGGAGCTGGTGTTGCTTTTCATCTATGTGGTGGAGGATTACAGTCCAAAGTGAGATTATACAGGTTTACCATGTTAGTTTTTGACACACCTATGGCTAGAAATCAGCACCCTCCCATGAAATGATACCTTCTGCTTCTACTACAGTTGGCTGGGGCAAATGGAGAAAAGATATACTAAAATGGTTTCCTTCAATTCTGAGATGGTTGCTCTGAAGGTTTTTTTCCCCAAACCCTCCAGATTTTTATGAGCTGAAAGCCTCTGTATAAAATTAGATTAAATTGGAAAACCGTATGATATACAGTTGGGATCTGCTCATCATTACTCACCACAGGAGCTTTTAAAGGTTTTTTTTTAGTGTAATAGTAAGCTTTTTTTTTTTTTATTGTGGGTAGAGAGGGATGGAGTTCAAAGGCAAGGCATGGGGAGGGGGAAGGGGATTTTGGTAAATTCACACCTAACGGGTATAATGCACACTGTCTGGGGGATGGGCACACTTTGACTCAAATGGTTCAAAAGTGACTTACGTAAGTGAAACGTTTGTACCCCCATAATATTCTGAAATTAAAAAAAAAAAAAGGCAAGGTACATTAGCAGTATTCCAAGTAAGAAATGGTGATGGTCCTTACTGAAGGCTATAGGACTGAATAGGAAGTGATAAGAATCGAGAGAAAATGAGGAGACATTATCTAATAAATATGCTCTATGAGTGTGATCTTCTGAAAAAAATGAGCTCATGAGATAGGGCAAAGAAGGTAAGAAAGCCTGAGAGATGGGGAGAGCTGATGGGTTCTGGATACTATATGCGTATCAAATGCTTTCAGAGGAGGGCTTAAGTAGTTTTGATTTTGAGTATATTTCTAGTCTCAGTGACAGAAAATGTTGATGATAACTAATAACCTGATTTTTGTTTTTCTGTAATTTTAGGTAGTATTCTCCTACCCAAAGTTATTGGTTTTTTTGTAGATTAAAGTCACATGCTATCTTAACCTTCTAGCAGTTATTGTTCTAAAAGAGAGGCAGTGGACTTTGACCAGCAGTAGGAAGAGTATTAATGAAAAGTTCTATCTTATTTTACATTATTGACCTTTTAATGTAATATAATTCACTAGAATGTTTTGAAGTTTAACTGTTTACTATCAAGATAATAAGGCCGGGCGCGTTGGCTCACGCCTGTAATCCTAGCACTCTTGGAGGCCACGGCAGGCGGATCGCTCAAGGTCAGGAGTTTGAAACGAGCCTGAGTAAGAGCGAGACCCCGTCTCTACTAAAAATACAAAGAAATTAATTGGCCAACTAAAAATATATAGAAAAAATTAGCTGGGCATGGTGGCGCTACTTGGGAGTCCCAGCTGCTTGGGAGGCTGAGGCAGTAGGATCACCTGAGCACAGGACTTCGAGGTTGCTGTGAGCTAGGCTAACGCCATGGCACTCTAGCCCAGGCAACAGAGTGAAACTCTGTCTCAAAAACAAAACAAAACAAAAAAGATAATAGAAACTTCTCTTTAGAAAATAAAAAATCTCATGAGTAAAATACTCTTATAGAATAAGGCCTGATGCATAAGCACTTGCCAATAGAGATGAATTATATGAATATTTTTTTTTCCTACCAAAAGGGCAAAAGTTGGATTGTTAAAAGAAGCTATGAAGATTTTCGAGTACTTGATAAACATCTTCATCTATGTATTTATGACCGACGATTTTCTCAACTCTCAGAGCTTCCCCGTTCTGACACCCTGAAGGACAGTCCAGAGGTAAGCATCTAATACCTTTCTTTGGTATATTTAGTACAAAAGTAGTCACCATATATAAATTAGCAGAAATTTTTGTCTGTAAACTAAATAAAAGCTTACATTGAGCACTGAGGATTGTTTGTGGGATTACTTAACCATTTCCTAACTGGAAAATTAGTAATGCTAAGTAGAATGTTTAGAATTAAAGTAGAATGTTTAGAATTAATGTGTATAATTTTATAAGGGGGAAAAAACTCATACCATAATATATAGTAAATAGGCAATATGTATGAGCAAATAATTCTCCAGAGAAGGATATAAAATATGGAAGGAAAAACGTGGAAAAATTTTTGACTTCACTAATAATCGAAGAAATCCATATTAAAACAATGCTTTCTGATTATTTTATGGTGGCAGGCTGTGTGTACCTACCTATCGCCACTCCTGCTAAAAATTTTCTATTACAAACATAAAAGATTTCTAAAAATTTAAAAAGAGAAGATATTGTTTATACTGTTAGAAAACAAAAAATACCATCAGGGAATCAAAATTTATGAGGAATCTTTAAAAGTAGGTGGATTAAGATATATTGGGGAGAGAAAATGTAGCCTAAAACACATGTAAAAGAGGACTACAAAAAATAGGTAAACTAGCAATCTTACAAACAAAAACTGAATAAACAAAATAACTGAGAAGAACAAACAGAAGGCTTTTCAAAGTATGATTCAAAGTGAGGGAAAAGTGAGGCTATCACATCCCTGAAATGAGAGCAGATTTTTATAAAATGAAATAATCAGAGATCTTAGAAATTAAAATATGATTACTTAATTTTAATAATAGCAAACCTGAATAACTGAACTACATACAGAATGTACCCAGCTGAAGAGAGAATTAGTGAGTTGGAAGATCAAGTCATTTGTAACTGTGGTCCCCAACCCCAGGCCACAGACCAGTACTGGTCCATGGCTTGTTAGGGACCAGGTAACAAAGCTCCGTGCCTCCTCCCCCACAATCCATCAGTGGAAAACTTGTCTTCCATGGAACTTGGGGCTGGGGCCGGGGGAGTGGCACAGCAGGAATTGAGCAGCAGGCAAACAAGGGAAGCTTCATCTGTGTTTATGGCTGCTTCCCCGTCACTCACATCACCTCCTGAGCTCTGCTACTCCCCCTCACCCCGCCAATCAGTGGAAGATTTGTCTTCCATGAAACCAGTCCCTGGTGCCAAAAGGTTGGGGACCACTGATTTATAAGAATACAACTCCTAAAAGGGACAGAAAGTTAAAAAGTTTTGAGAGAATAGTGGGATTCATGGAGAATGGGTTCAGAGAAGTTCCTATTAATGGGACTTATATTAATAGAAGGAGAGAGTAGATGCAAGGAAGTAATTAAAAATTAATATAAAAATTCCCTAGGGTTAAAGAAAGCAGTCCATTAATTGCTAACATATAATGAGTGAAAAGACACATACCTAGAAACACTATAGTGAAATTTCAAAATGCCAAAACAGAAAATTCTAAAAGTATCCAGAGAGCGAAAAGCAGATTTTCTCAAAAGAGCAAGAATTATATTGGCATTAGAACTCTCCTGAGTACAATGGATGCTTGAAAAGTGTCTGGGAATATCTTCAAGTCCTAAGGAGAAGTCATTTTAAATCTATAATTAATTCCGGGCAATTAAGTTGGTAGGGCAAAGTCATGCAGGAACTGATACTGCTTCGGGGTCTCGGGAATGTCTTAAAATCACAGATTCCTTTATACTGTAGAAAACCTAGAAGTCTCTTCCTATCTTTGCCTGTTTGACTTTTCTCTCCCAGGTTATCTCAAAGCATGGCTACTACCAATAGGTCCCAGATTTTCATCTCCTTTTAAGAGAACAACGAGATTGAGCTAGAATTTGTATCATAATTCCTAATTCCTAGATTACTTCTTGATTGGTCCAGCTAATACTGGTCACATTCCTGGACCAGTCAGTTGAACCATGGTGTAGGATCATGTATGAACATGGCAGCTCCTGCCACTTCCATGTTCATGGATGATAAATGGGTCTTGGTGAAAGGGTTTTAGAGTAGCAGGGGAAAGCTAGGGAGAAAAGTCAAATATGGATCTGCTGTAATTATCTTTTTGTATTTTCAATACTAAAATAGAGAAAGTGATAAAATTAGAAGCCATAGAATAGTATGACCCTTGAGGATAAGAGGTCAAAAGTTACAGCTCTACATGAGACAGGGGCTGAGTTACGATGTCCATAGTTAGTAGTAAGCCTCTGTGAAGAATCTTTACTATTAAAAGGCCTAAAGATTTATAGATTTCTCCCCACTCCCAGCCCAGAAACAACCAATTTATACTGAAGAACCAGAGAGTATAGTATGTTTCCTCTGAGTCACATTGAATCTTTCTCTTTTTAGTCGGTTACTCAGATGCTTATGGCTTACCTGTCACGCCTTTCAGCTATTGCTGGCAACAAGATCAATTGTGGGCCTGCCCTTACCTGGATGGAGGTATAACCTAATTCACCTTTAATGAAAGTGTATTTTTAAATTATCTACTTAGAATTTTAATATTAAGTTAGTTTTGATAGGTATTGAATTTCAGCAATCAAAGAAATCGAGTGTATTCTCATCTTCTGGGGAAGATATAGGAAATCATTTTCCTCTCAAATCTTCCTGTGGTAATACAGGAAACTAATTTTAATATATTAAATATTTTTGTGAATCTCAATGATATCTGTTGTTTTAGTGTTTAGTATATTAATGTATACCTTTAACAAAATATACATGTATTTTTTCAATTGACTTAATAATTTCAATTATTTATGAACAATAGAAAACCCTTTAAAGGGTCCTATTTAAGTATTGAGTGAAACATTGTCCAGTAAATATATTACATATTTTTAATTTGCATATATAGAGTTATATTATTTTCTCTTTTCAGTAGAAATTGGGAAGGCCAAGATGGAAAGTGGAAAAGAATACAAACTATGAGCCAGGCCAGCTTCCATTGAGATCTTAGCTTTTACATTACTGGCCATGTGATTGTGGAAAACTTATTTACTGTCTTACAAATTATACAATATTTTTCAACATCAGCATTTTCACCTTTAAATGATGATAAATATCTTTTAGAGTTATGAGGATTAAATTTAGTCATATGTGTTATATGCACAGCACAGTGACTGGCATGTATTAACTACCCAATAAATGGTAATTTAGTTTTTTTTTTTTAAGACTCCTTGGGTTATTGTCTCTCTACATTAAATTGAATTGTCTTTTATGGATAGTCAAAGAAACATTTGCAAGCCTGTGTCTTTAATCATCTCATAGTTCATTTTTTTGGTTACAGATTGATAATAAGGGAAATCACCTTTTAGTTCATGAGGAATCATCCATTAACACTCCGGCTGTCGGTGCTGCCCATGTTATCAAGAGGTACACTGCTCGAGCCCCTGATGAATTGACCTTAGAGGTAAATAACCAAAGAGTTCTGTTTGTTCATTGGTCCCTGCTGCCGCTCCAGCCTCATCTTTAACTGTTTTAATCATTTCTTTAATTAAAAAAAACTAAAAGCACCAGGTTTTTCCATAGTCTTTTATCTTTCAGCATGGAACGTCCTCTATTTTTGTTTAAATGATTATATCATCTTTGGAAACTGAGCATAAACATCTCCCGTGTCTTCTAGGAAGTCATCCTTGATCTCGCTCTCCTCACTTCATGCAAACACATGCTCCCCCAAAACATGGATTGAATGTCATTCTGAACTGTTCTCATGGCTTATCTCTGACATATTACTTATTACATTTAATTATGAGTGTTCTCCTGTTTGTCTTAGTGAGTTTCTTGAAAGCAAGGTCTGTTTCTTTTTTGTTTTTGTGTTTTTAGTACCTAAAAACAATGATATCCAATGATACTTTTTAAAAAATGTGTGTTGAAAGATTGAGTTAAAGCATAGATGAAAGGTGAAATGAACATTTCTTACTATCAAGTACGAAAGTAAGGGAATTAAGTTTCTTCCCTAAAAATATGTATTGGCTGAAAAGAGAAAAAAAATGCTGACAGTTCTTCAATTTAGGAAATAACAATATAAATTACTGTATAGAATCTGAACTGTTACCATACTAAACTTTTAGGTTCTCTAGAGAAAGAAATGTAGGTCTTGAATGATGCCATGTGTTAACAAATATGGCTTTGTGAAAATTGCGTGTTCATGACTTGAAAGATCAGTTGTGAATAAGCAAAGAGAAATGCCTAAAGTGGAATAGTGTATGTTAGTAACATTGCTCTGAAGTACTTAACTGTGTTTTGTCATAGATACCAGCACTTATTTTAATTGAAGAATATAACTTCTATTGACTGTATTATTAAAACTATTATAATTTTTATATTTATGAATTTGTACAAGTTTATATAAACTCAATAGTTTGTCTTTTTTTTTTTTTTTTTTAAATTTTTTTTGAGACAGTGTCTCGCTCTGTTGCCCGGGCTAGAGTGAGTGCCGTAGCGTCAGCCTAGCTCACAGCAACCTCAAACTCCTGGGCTCAAGCAATCCTTCTGCCTCAGCCTCTCAAGTAGCTGGGACTACAGGCATGAGCCACCATGCCCGGCTAATTTTTTTTATATATTTTTAGTTGGCCAATTAATTTCTTTGTATTTTTAGTAGAGACGGGGTCTCGCTCTTGCTCAGGCTGGTTTCTAACTCCTAACCTTGAGCGATCCACCAGCCTTGGCCTCCCAGAGTGCTAGGATTATAGGTGTGAGCCACTGCGCCCGGCCAGTAGTTTGTGTTTTGCCGTGAAGAAAATTAGTTCTTAAGTGGAAATGTTCTATTGTACCATCTATTGAAAGAAGTGTAGTTGTCATCAAATTTTACACTTACTAAGAATACTCATCTTAGGCCTTTTTCTCTGTGATTAAATAAAATAGATATGTCAAGAGCTCAGTACAGTGCTTGGCACATGGTAAGCGCTCACTGAATGTAGTATTAATAGAAGCTGTCATTGTTCTAAATATGATATTTAAAACTTTTATAAGTGAATCTGATCACTTGCATTGACAGCAGTAACAGTATTTTAACAGAAGTGATAATGATATGATGCCTAACATTAAAAAATCTTATGCTGTAAATCTGGCTTTCTGAAGTGACTTGCACATGTGTTAATTGGATTACAGTTTTTGTAATCTTAGCTTTTTGTAGTCCTTAATAAACGGTAAAATTATTAAACTGTTTTTTAAAAGACATGATATATTTTTCTACAAATTATCATCCAGAGCATAAAACAGTCCTTTACCCTTTTGTAGTTGAGATTTAAATTCCAGATATAACAATTGATTTAAAATTTAACTAAAACTGTTTAAAATTTTGATTCTCCTAGGTGGGAGACATTGTTTCAGTCATTGACATGCCCCCAAAAGTGTTAAGCACGTGGTGGAGAGGCAAACATGGATTTCAGGTAGGCAACAAAAAATTAGGTGTGGAAGACTTCAAAGAACAATTTTCTTAATGTTTCAGTAATACTTCTGTTTACAAAATGCATTGGCAATGGACTTTTTGTCTGCAATAACAGAAAAATGTAGATGATGATAATGATATTAGACTTGGATTCCCTTTTCTAGTCACTACGGTAGTTGTCTTTCATCTTGTTATTCACCTTTAAATTGTAGTGTAATCAAAATGTGAATAGAGTCTCCAAGCTGATGATCACTTTGAGATTGTCAAGCCTGTCTCTTTGCCTTGCATTTAACATTGTTTTTCAACCATGATTCACATATATTTTCTCTCCAGAGTTGTCGGTTTGATTAATATTTTTCTATAAAAATGTATGGTAATTGTTAATGTAAACTTAGTATTAATTGTAGAAAAGAATCTAAAGCAGTTTCATTTCTTTTTTCCATATACAGTAGTCCTCCCACCCCTTATATGAGGTTTTGTTTTCCTCACTGAAGGTCAGCTGCAGTCTAAAAACGTTAAGTGGAAAATTCCAGAAATAAACAATTCATAAGTGTTAAATTGCATGCAGTTCTGAGTAGCATGATGAAATCTCGCGCTGTCCCACTCAGGACATGAATCATCCTTTGTCCAGTGTATCCATTATGTAGACACCACCCACCTGGTAGTCACTTAGTAGCCCTTAGTAGTTATCAGATCGACTGTTGAGCTATTGCAGTGCTTGTGTTTAAGTAACCATTATTTTACTTAATTGTTTTATTTCATTATTAGTTATTATTAATCCCTTATTGTGCTAATTTATAATTAAACTTTATCATAGGTACATACACACAGGGAAAAACTAAGTATATTTAGGATTCAGTACTAGTGCAATTTTAGGCATCCACTGGAGTCTTGGAACATAACCTCTGTGGATAAGAGGAGATTGCTGTATAGCTAAAAAAATTTGAGACCTGATAATGGCATCTTTTAGATTGACTTAACACTAATTTCCATAGAATAGATGGGTTTTCTTTTATCTTTTAAAACTATCCATAGAGAAGCCTGTGAAAATGCCTTAAAATTATATCCTTAATATATAGTCTGTAGTTTTTTATGTTCTACTTAGAAAAGTGTTACTTAAATGCTACATAAATAACATGCACATGCTATATAGTTAGAAATTGGATAACTATTATATAAACATTTCTGAGCTTTATATTTTAAATAAAAACAAATTATTAGCTTTTTATAAAATATATTTTATTAAAAAATAATAATATAATTTAAAACAGTACAGCATGGTAGTTACGAGTGTGGATTCTCATGCCACATTGTCTAGGTATTGATCCTGTGTTATCTTGGACCAATCATGTAACTCTCTGTGCCTCAGTTTTCCCATTTGTAAAATGGGGATTGCAGGACTAATCTTTACCTCACAGGGTTGTCATGAAGATTAAATGTATAAAGATAAAATGTAAAGTACTTAGACCAGGCCTGATGTATAATTTTAGATCAATAAATATAGATTCTCAAATGTAAATGTTTTTTATTTTACAAATTTAATTTTATCCCTTTATTATAAAAGCACCTATAGCAATTTAATTTGGTGATTACGCACAGAAAAACTATATTACAACTTTCCTTCTTGGTACTGTTGCGGTCCTCCTTTATCTGTGCTCTGATTTATTAACTGCTATGAATAATAGGTGCTTTTGATTAAATATAAAACTAAACAGAAGACTGGAATTACCTATTTTCCTATTAAAGGATCAATTCTCCATGTTAATAGAAATGACCTATAAACCTCAGGCTTTCAAAGATAACCAAAAAATAAATTTGGCTTTGAAGTGACAGGTATGTTTTGGTCTTGTCACTACTAACTTTCTTATATAACTTTAGAAAGTCATTTGCTTTCTTTGGACTTCAGGCTCTTTTTAAAATCAGAGGGTTCCACTTACAATCTCTCTATTCTTTCTTGACATTTTAATTCTATGATTATAAAAATAGTAACAGGTTTTCCCTTTATTTGTGTAAATATTTATTGAGTACTGACTTTATTCTAGTTATAGATTTATATTCCTATTTTATTGAGACTCACACAAATTATCTAAACAAACTATTTTTTTCTAAGTTAATGTAAGTTAACTAGTCTAAAACTAATTAAAATTAATTTATTTCCAATCCAATTATTTAAAATAAAAACAAATTTTTTAACTTCAAGGATTAATTTGAAATTGATAATGAAAAATCATTCCTATAGGAATGCTGTTTTTCATCTTGATTGGTCTTAGAAAGGCAGCCAAAACTCTGTAAGTGATGTTGGGAGTGTGCCTGTGAGTGAGTAGAGGAGTTGGGTGTTGGTGTTTGTGTGAGGCAGTGGGGTCCATACAGCCAGGAATAAATCTTCAAATATCACTGTCAAAACATTTTTTTAAAAACGACTCCAATGTTTTAACGGAAGTTCACACAGTTCACTGTTCCTTGTTCCTACACACTCGTCCATTTGTAAGAGTGCATGTGGTTCATTGCTGGGGAGGTGTGAAAGGGGAGAGGTGTTGAGCATCTGTTACCTGCAAAGTACATCTCAGCACTTCACATGCAGTGTTTAATTTAATTTCAGGGACTTCTAGGTAGATACTACCCCTATTTTTATGGAAAGAAGACAGTTTTTGAGAAGACAGCCAGGGATGCTAAATCAGTAAGTAGCTGGAGTAGGGACTCAAATCCAGGTCTGCTGTGGATTGCCTAAAGAGCACTAAACACGATTTCTACATTCACTCTCAGATTATTAACTTTCTCCGTCAGTTTTCTAAACTATAGAAAGGAACATCTTTCCTTCCCAACTAGCGAGGAATGTAGTAAAGATTAACCAACTGTGGACTGCAAAGGGACCATGTTTACTGGTAGAAACATAGCTGTTACTGTGTGTTATGTTTTTATGTGATGATTAATACATTGTTTGCCAGGGAAAAACTATTTAGGCTGCTCGTGATGTTCCCTACCCTTCTTAGGTATTTTTGAGTTGTAAGCATGTGCCTCTTCCTGAGATACTCTATTGAGAGAGGAAGATAATCAGAATTGTCCATATATATGATAAATGTAAATCAGAGCTCTTTTTTTTTTTCTTTAATACAGTGTCTCGCTCTGTTGCCCAGGCTAGATTGCAGTGGCATTATCGTAGCTCATAGCAACCTCTAACTCCTGGGCTCAAGCGATCCTCCTGCCTCAGCTTCCCAAGTAGCTGGGACTACAGGCGCAAAACAGCATGCCTGGCTAATTTTTTCTATTTTTAATAGAGACAGGTTTCACTCTTGCTCAGGCTGGTCTCGAACTCCTGAGCTCAACCGATCATCCCACACCTCGACTTCCCAGAGTGCTAGGATTACAGGCGTGAGCCACTGCGCCCAGCCCCAGAGCTCTTTTTATATCCTGATTTTCTGATTTGAAATAACTGGAATAATATCTTAGTCCAGTAGTCTTTATACTTTTTTTTAATCCAGTAGAATTAATAATCAAACAGAATCTTGCACAGAATCTCGATATGAGAAAAGGTAACAGTGGAGCTGCCCTGATTGGTTCAAGTCAAGCACACTGGGCCTTGCATCCCACAGAGCCTGCCTGGCTGGCTTCCCTGGGGCCTCCTACAACAACCCAGAGGGGCCTCAGTAGATCTGAAAGCCACTAGTTTATGTTACTACTGGACCTTCCTTTATGTAGTGGATGTATTATTATCAAAGCTGTTCTAACATTTAAATTTTTAAAAGTCAGTTAATAGTCTAAAAGTTATTAGAGAAACATGTTCTTTATAAGGGCATTTTTATGTAACTCATTTTAGAAGGATAATATTTGGATTTTAAAATTTCTCTAATGTAAATTATATATGAATTACTATACTTTGTATATTCTGATATAGGTTGGTGATACAAATTCAGAATGCAAATATTCTCGTATATTGTGAGTGTGCATAAAAGAGATTTTTTTCCTTTATTGGGAATGGCTATTTTAAGGTTCATTTATTCTTTCATTTGTCTGTTAGGTTCTGTGTTAGTTTGCTAGGGCTACCATAACAAAATAGCACAAACTAGGTATCTTGAAATAAAAGAATTTATTTTCTCACAATTCTGGAAGCTAGATGTCAAAATGCCAGAGGTTTGATTTCTTCTGAGGTCTTTCTCTCTCCTTGGCTTGTAGAAGGCTGCCTTCTCACTGTGTCCTTACATGGCCTCTGTGTTTGTGGTTTTCTGTGTCCCAACCTCCTCCTCTTATAAGGATTAGATTAAGGCTCACCCATATGACCTCATTGAACCTAATTACCTCTGTTAAAGCCCCATCTCTAAATATACAGTTGATCCTTGAACAGCATGAGTTTGAATTGTGCAGATTCACTTATCTGTAGATTTTTTCAATTAATCATGGATGGAAGACATAGTATTTGTGGGATGCAAAACCCGAATATACTGCTTTTGGAATATGCAAGTTCTGCAGCACTGACTGAGGCACTTGAGTATGTGCCAATATTGGTTTATGCGGGAGTCCTGGAATCAGTCCCATGAGTATGCTGAGGGATGACTATAGTCACATCCTGAGGTATTAGGGGTTAGGAATTCAACGTATGCATTTTGGAGAGACACAATTCAGCCCGTAATAGGTGCCAACAGTCCTTGTTGGGAAGGAGGGTTGGGCCACCTTTAGGGCTTGCCTGAAGGCTCCTTGGGCACTCTCTGACACAGACTTGATAAAGAGCAGCGCCCTGCCTGAGCAGGCTGGTTCACAGGCCAAGGACAGACAGGACATGGAGGACTAGCAGGCCTTGGTACTCTGTTCAGCATCTCTCCAATGAGTGGAAAGGTTCAGGACCCACCAGAGTCCCTGGGAGGTCTAGGAGAGCTTCCTGGAGGAGGTGACACTGGAGCACAGTCTTGTGTGTGTCTCCAGATCCAGATGCCCTGTTGATGCTTTTCTCAGTGGAACCAGGTAATCTAACCAGGTATGGAACAGCATGCACCTTGGTGAGCTGGCTTGACTGGCTCAGATCACACGTGGACTCTGTAAACTGGGCTCTGTCAGCGGACCACAAAGGAGGAAGTACAGAGGTGAAGGCTGGCTTCCCTAGTAGTATAGAGGAGATAAGAGGCTCATCTAGGCATTGATGTGGCCAGGAGAGTGGTTTTCTGAGGATTGTCATCATTTAGTGCAGATCACTCTCAGGAGAGTGATAGAGAAGGGGAGCAAAGATGTGGGCCACTGCTTCCTGCAGTGGAGGCCAAGTTAGCTGAGGTGTCACACTCTCTCAAGCACTGCTGGAAAGCTTTCTGAAACATGTTGTCAGTACCTGGGCCCTGTGTGTCTGCATTTGCAGCTCTGCTCAGCTTGTGTTTATGTTGTATTACGTGGACTACACTTTTTCTTTTGTCAAGGTCGTGTGTGTTTGTTGTTTACTTTCTGGCCGGCTGTCAGGGCATGACAGGGTACAGGTCTCAGTGGAGGCCTTTCCTTAATATTGCTGTAAACTGGTGCTGTGTAGCTGCTGTGTTGTAACTTTGTTTTAATTTATTATTATTTAAAAACATAATTTGATAGATCTCATTTTTAGTACAGTTTTAGATTTGCAAAATGATTGAGCAGATAGTTCACAGGTTTGTATAATACCCTCCCCCCAGTTTCCCCTGTCATTCATATCTTGCTTTATAGTACATTGAACAGAAGCAGCAAAATGCTGATCATTACGAACAATCAGCTGATTAGATGAGTTTACCTACAGCACTGAGTAAGCACTGTTTGTAGAACAGTGAACTGAGGAAAAACCTGAGCTAGAATCACATAGATAAAAATAGTCTCAAATGCTACCCCACAACTATTGAAATGATTTTGAGGCTTACTTTTTGCTATAACTGATGAACCAACATTGATATGCTATTATTAACTAACACACATCTTTTACAATAAGGTTCACTCTTGGTATTATACATTCGATGGGTTTTGGCATACACATAATAACAGGAATCCACCAGTGCAGTTTCATACTGAATAGTTTCACCACCCTAAAAATCTGTGCTTCACGTGTTCATTCCCCCTCCCCCCAAGCCCTGCATAACCGCTGATGTTGTATTATCTCCATAGTTTTCCCTTTTCCAAAATATCATGTAGTTGGACTCATATAGTATGTAGCCTTTTCTGATTGTCTTCTTTTACTTAACAATATGCTTTTAAGATTCCTCAATGTCTTTCTATGACTTGATAGCTCCTTTTTTTATCACTATTAATAATATTTGGTGTTGTAGATGTACCACAGTTCATTCATTCGCACACTGAAAGACATCTTGGTTGCTTCCATGTTTTTGTCAGTTATGAATAAAGCTGCTATACACATCTGTGTGCAGGTTTTTTGTGGACGTAAGTTTTCAAGTCCTTAGAGTAAATACCAAGGAATGCGATTGCTGGATCATATAGTAAGAGTATGCTTAGTTAACCACCACACTGTCTGCCAAAGTGGCTGTCTCATGTTGTGTTCTTACCAGCGGTAAATGGGAGTTTCTGTTGTTCAGCAAACTCACCAGCATTTGATAATTGTCAGTTTTAAAAAATTTTTAGCCATCCTAATAGGTGTTTAGTAGTCCAACAAATCTAGTCCAAAGAATAGCATTTACTGAATCTACCTAAGGATGCTCTACTGCTATCTTCATTATTTGGTTACCAATAATTGTTTTTACTCTCCCTTTCCTGCCGATTCTCAAACTTTAGTATATGTAAGAATCACTGGAGAACATGTTAAAAATATCAAATCCCAGGGCCTAAGCCCCCAAATTTTATTTAGTAGTTGTGGGGTAGGATGTGAGACTGACCCTGTATTTTTACCCATGTGTGCCATAGGTAAACTCTGCTAGTCAGCTGGTGGTTGGTAAAGATCAGCGTTGTGCTGAGTTCTGTTCCGTGTAGTGTACCAGCCCAGACCATAATTTAGCTGTGGGAACAGAAGGATAAGTTCATCCATGTGTTTAAATCATACCATGAGTCTCTTTCTTTTCTTAAACTTCTGGGAGTAGGAAGTGTGAAATTATATTAACTACAGTAATTTGAAATTCTGAAATCTGTGTTTTTTATTTGTCACCTAAGGAATATAGTCAATCTTTTATCTTTGTTTTCTGAGGTGTTTCATCATATAATGTACTTCATAAAACAAAAGAAAAACTTTGCCTTTTTTCTTCTTTTTAAAAACTAGCTGGCATTATTACCAGATTTGTATTCCTGTCTGTAGACTATTGTTGGAAATGTGGGGTGAGGCCTGGAGAGCCTTGCTTTCTCAGGTAAAAGGCATTATACAAATATAACGTGTCTTTGAGGATTTTTTTGGTTAGTACAGTGTTTCTCAGAGCTTTATCTGGGACTGACTAGCAACAGTGACCTGAGAAATATGTTAAAACTGGATATCGATTCTCAGAATCTCAGGGGATGGGGTCAGGAGTCTGAATGTTAACAAGTTTCTCAGGAGATTATTATGCACAAAATGTCGATCAGCCCCCATTGTTTATCCTGTGCACAGATAAAGGGAGCAGTAAAACAGTTAAGCAATTGTTCTGTTCCTCCTCCCAGAAAAATCTTCCTTTGTAACATGTTTGGGATACGGTTCATCTACTGGATAAAATCACATTTAGAGAGTGACTGAATTTTATACAGTTTAGGTTCTGTTGGTTCTCCATAAGATGACCAAGGATCAGCTGTTTTATTTTTTCATAGTTAGCCCAGAATGTTTTGTGTTTTTGTGCATAAATATCAGAGAAATGGTTCTTAGACAATAAAAATTTTCTTACCTCAAGGGTTTAATGTGATTCCAAACAATTTATTTTCAGAAAAGCTTTTTTTATCCCAAAGGGCAGCTATTCAGAAACCTTGTACCCTTGTAATAAAGAAAGGCAATTTATCTGCTTCTATAAGACCGTCATTAATACCCTGGAATCCAAAGCTGCACCTTTACATTACTCAAAATCAAATACAACAAAATATTTCCTCTCCTGTTAATTAATGGGAAAACATATTACACTGTAAATTTTCATCTGTAGTGTTACATAATTTCAAAAGAAGACAGAATATGTGATATTGCATACAAAGTATTTGCTAACATTTCTTGAGTACTTCTTATGTCTTCTGTTCAAATTGCTTTCCATTAACCTTTAATTCTCACAGCTCTATGAAGAAGGTACCATTGTTATCTCATTTTACAGATGAGGAAACTAAACCATTGTAGATTAAACAAATAGCCTATTGTTATTCTGCTGTCCAATGCAGAGCTTAGATTGAAACCCAGGCATTTTGGACAAACAACAGATCGTAGTAGTAATTTAATGAATAGTAGTGGCTCCTAAGGGTTTACTTACATGAATCATAGATTTCTGTAGTAGGAAAGCTGATAGTGGACCATCTAGTTCTAAACTGTCATTTTAAAACAATAGAAATCTGGAGACAAAGGAATTGAGACAAATTGTTCTGTTTCACAAAGACCGTAAGTACGTGGTATAATCAAGACCAGAACACAGACATGATGATGAGTCCATTTTATACTTTGTCCCCCCTTTGGATCACAGAAATGTGTAAATTTTCTTTATTTGTTGCTGCTGTTTTTATTTTTCTTATTACTGCCATTAGCAGTTGTCATTGATGTTTAGAGATAAATTTGCTACTTGACAGCATTTTGTTAATTTATGGCATCAGAGTATGTCTTACGAGATGATGCTTAAATATACAGTTTCATGGAAATTGTTGGCAGAATGGGTTAGGGCAGTAGTTCTTAATCTCATCAAGCCCTATACCTTCTCTTTATTTCTAAAATCCCTTCTTATGATTCTGAAATGAAATTCACAAATAATATAACTACTTACATTAATACACAATTTCAAAAAAATCAATATAAATATTCACATAATATGAAGGAAAAATAAAAGGAAAGTAATTTATACATTTAAAATACACAATATGTATTTAAATATAAATACTTGGGACAATTACATGAGGACCTTGTTACTCTAAATGTAATTTACAGACCAGCAGTCATAAAATATAATAAAATGCATTTATAATAACATCAAAAATATGAAATACTTATGGATATATCTGAAAAAAGGATGTGACTGATCTATATACTGAAAACTATAAAACAATGCTGAGAGAAATTAAAGATGACCCAAATAAGTGGGGAGATATACTGTGTTTATGGTTTGGAAGACTTTATATTGTTAAGATGTCATTTCTTCCCAAATTGATCTGAATCAAAATCCCAGCAAACTCTGTGTAGAAATTGACAAACAGATTAATTCGTATGGAAATGCAGAGGACCTAGAACAGTCAAAACAAATTTGAAAAAGAGCAAAGTTGGAGAACTAACCATAATTGAAAATTTATTATAAAGCTACAGTATCAATAGAATGTAGTATTGGTGAAAAGATAGATTAGTAGATCATTGGAACACAAAAGTGTCCTAAAATAGATACATACATACATGGACGACTGATTTTCAACAAGATTCAAAAGTCAATTCAGTGAAGAAGCATGGTCTGTTTTACAAATGGCAGTGGAACAATTGGATATCATATATTTCCAAAATAAACTTTATTTCTTGCACCATCTGCAAAATTAACTCAAAATGGACATATACCTAAATGTAAAGCATAAACTATAAAACTTCTAGGAGAAAACATATGGGAAAACTTTTATGACTTTGGATTAGGCAAAGATTTCTTAAATGTAACATCAAAAGAAGAAGAATTTGTAAAAATGATAAATTGAATTTCATCAAAATGTATAAATAAAATTTCTTCTCTTTGAAAGATGTTAAGAGAATAAAACAAAAATCACAGATTGGGAGAAAATATTTCCAACGATTGTATCTGACAAGGGACTTAGATCCAGAACATATAAAGAACTCTCACGGGGAGTGGTGGTGCATCCCTGTAGACCCAGCTACTTGGGAGGCTGAGGCAGGAGGATTGCTTGAGACCAGGAGTTTGAGGTTGCTGTGAGCTATGATGATACCACTACACTTTAGCTGGGACAACAGAGTGAGACTCTGTCTCAAACAAACAAACAAAAAACAAAAATCTCTCAAAATTCAAACTCAATAAGGAAACAACTCGATTTAGAAAATAGGCAAAGGTTGGAACAGACACATCGCCAAAGGATATATGAATGGTAAATAAAAACATAAAGAGATACTCAACATCAATAGTCAGTAGACAAATGCAAGTTAAAACCACAATGATATATTGCTTCATAGTTATTAGAATGGCAAGGATGTGGAGGAATTGGAAGTCTCATACAGTGCTGCTGGGAATATAAGCTGCTACAACCAATTTGGAAAACAGTATGGCAGTTTCTTCAGTTAAACATATAGTAAGTCCTCACTTAATGTTGTTGGAAACTACGTTCTTGGAAACTGAATTTAAGTGAAACGACATACTATATAATGAAACCAATGATTTTAAGTGAGGATTTACTGTACACTCAATATCTGATCTAGCCATTCGACTTGTAGGTACTTACCCAAGAGAAAAAACCTGTGTCCATTTGAAAACTCAGTACGTGATTGCTCGTAGCAGCTTAAATGTCTAAAACTGAAAATAGCCTAGTATCTGTCAACAACAGATTAGTGGATGGTAGTATAAGGAATGGACTATTGATACCTATAGCAACATGAACGATCCTCAAAATAATTATGCCGCATGAAGGCAGACAGACAACAAAAGAGTGCATTCTGTGTGACACGATCATATAAAAATATAGGAAATGCAAAGTAATATATAATGATAGAAAGTAGATCAGTGGTTGCCTGGGGAGCAGGGATGGGAGGAGAGTAGTGGGGGGAACGTTACAAAGAGATGTTACATTACAGACATTACAAAGAGATACAAGGATACTTTGGGGTTGATGAATACATTCATAATCTTGATGGTGGTGATAGTTTCATGGTACGTATAAGAACTTATCAAAATGTACATTTAAATATGTGCAGTTTATTGTTTGTCAATTATACCTCAAAAGGTGGAAAGAAAAACTACAGAGGCATCTGTGACTTGACTTTGTTCGTGCATCCGACCCAGTTGACAGTTTCTGTCTTTCCTACCTATGTCTTTCACATTCATATTCTTCATGCCATTTTCATATTACAGGTTTTGTATTATCTTTCCTATTCTATTTTTGTAAATTCCTAAAGTCATGTCCTGCTTATCTTCCTCCCTTCCTTCCGTCCTGAAAGGTTTACATTGCTACTAGAGTTTTCTTCCCATATCATACCTGTTCCAGTCCTTCTCTTCTGCTCAAAATTTGTCACTTTCATTTCCTGCAGAAGAAACTTCAAAGTTCTTGTGATAACATAAAAGACCATCCATAATCTCTGACCTTATTCTCATTTTCCAGTCTTATTTTCCACTACTCTATTTTATAAACCAGATTCCTGCCTAATTTAACTATCATTTCTCCCCTCATTGCACAGGTTGCTCTTTTCTACTCTTGTGTCTTTTTATCTATGTGTCCTTCAACTTACGATACCTTCTCTATCTTCTTCTTATGGCTTCCAGGGTGAAAAGGTAAAGCAAATGAATTAAAATTTTAAAACAACTATAATCTATTTTGTTTTATTTGATATTTCATTGTACTAGTGGGGAAAAGAAATTCAGTCTCGTCAGTTACTTACTAACAGTAAACAATTATGCTCAGTACTCAACATTATGCTCAGTATTGTCATTCCATTGTTCCTTTCAGTTTTCGCCTATTACTCACTTCCTGCCTTCACTATCCTTATCTGGCCTAGATTCTAGAGCCATCATTATATTCACTTATCACAAATAAATTCCCCTCCCCCACTTATCACAAATAAATTTTTAAACCCTTTATACTTGTTTTCTTCTCTTTTATTGATAGTGGTCTCTGGCTTAATGAAAAAATGGATACTTCATTACTCCTCTTAAACTCTCATCAGTATCTGATTTCCCTTTTCCTGACACTTTCTTCTCTTGGCTGATTTGACAAGACACTCTTAAAAGTTCCTTCTGTCTTCTCAGTGTCCTTTGCCAGGGCATCCATCTCTACCAGACCTCTGAAGTTTGTGGTTGGACTGCCTTCTCATCCTATGTTCTTTGTCCCATGCTGTCTCATTCATTCCCTCAACTGTACCAACCTGTATATACCCAACTCTCAGATTTATATCCAGATTTCTGATCTTGTATCTGACTCTCAAGTATCTAACCACCAAGAATAATTTTTTAATGGAAATTAGGGAGTGACATTTAAGGGGACAGTATAAATGAGGAAAAGAAACCAGAAGCAATGTGATGTTTTGGGGGGTGGGAGATAAAGGGAGAGTAGGGAGTGGGAGGAGACATAAGTCTGAATATCTCAAAGAACCAAATGCAAAAATTATTACGCCAGAAGTAATGGAACCAGGAACTAGAAAATAAGGAATTGAGGGATTTTCTTCCAGTTTTTGCTTCTTTGATTATGTAGCAGCTGCTGCTTGTCTCCTCCTCCTAACAACTCAATGGAGATAATTAAAGATTTGGACCTAGTTCCAAAATGATAAGAGACAATCTAACTGACTCATTGACTTGCAGTCTGATCAGCTGTGCTAGGATAGTATTGGCAGGGGTATGGGGTTCAGATTGGGCAGCAACCCTAAGGAAGAATAGGTTCTTTAAGAATGTTTGGGAAGTGGGAAAACATAAGTAGCATTTTTAGGACAACAGACTATGAATTTGCATTGGTTCACATTTCCTCAGTGATGTGATTTTTCTCCAGCAATACACAGACATGCAAGTATGGACATATATTGATTTAGTTTTGGGGGTTTGTTGGATTGGTTTGGCAGAAGATTAATATTGCAAGGAAATTAAGGGTACTGATTTGAAAGTTCCACTGGTCAACCACAGAATCCGTACTGAACAGCAAAACAAAGAGAAAAAAGACTAGAAGGAGGGATAGGTACCCATAGGGGCTAGGATGTCTGAATTTTAACCTCAGTTATTACAGAATATAAACACTATAGTCCTGGGAGAATAGTAAGATATATTCAGAAAATTTAACTCTATGAGGCCAAATAGTTCCAATTGAAAAATCTGTGGTATTTGGGAGTAAGAGTAGTGCTTTACTAAACTTAATGAAAAAATGTTTTGCTGTGCTAACAGTTCTAAAGTTTCACTAGCCATAAATTAAATAAATAAACAATTAGAGCATTCTATTCATTTTTAGGTTTTGGTTGGTTGCTTCCTAGAGACTGTAGTTAGGATTGGACTTCATTGTTAAGCAATGATTTCTTTCCATTCCTACTGATTACAAAGCTCCAGGCTTATTTTATTACTGTAGTTTCTTTCCTAATATTGCCTCTAAATTACATCAAAATATTTTTCAATATGTACTCTCACTTTTGAAGCCAAACTTGATTTTCTTTTTAGTTTGAGTATTCTCAAGATAGAAGAAGATCAGAAGAACCAGATTACAATGTCTGTCTTTAATCTCCTCGAGTCAGAGGGTGAGCCGTATACGTGCCAAGTTGCTGGAAGCTGATTCCCAGGAGTTGTTGAAAGGGGACAGGCATAGGACTAAGTATATAGATATAGATTAGTGGTGAGCTGGAGCCAATTGTGAAGTTTTGTAGCACAGTTGTTAAACATAGCCACTATTAAAAACTAAAGTATATAAATTCACAATTAAATGAATTATAAGAAAACAAAGGTAATAAGTAATCAAATTTTTAAAAATTATTTTACCACATTTTACTATTATTTATGCTCTTGAGACTCTTTCCATCTCATGTATCTGTTTGATATAAATACTACATAACAGAGTGCTACTCTGCATCTCTTTTCAATTCTGTGTTTAGTTGTATCAAGGTGGTAGCTTGAAACCAGCCATAGTGGGAATATTTATACCATGAATACTGGCAAACAGTAAATCACGGCCTTTTCCCTTGGAGAGCTGGTTTTTAAACATTTACCAGCATACCATGGGATATAATAGCATCTTTGGGTCCTTCTCACTTTATCCAAACACTTGAAGAAAACCAAAGTAGAGAGCCTCTCTTTTCCTGTAAACCCATTCCTAACCTGTCTTAGCCTTATCTCTACATCATTCTCTTCCATCTTTTACCATATTTTTGTTACCTGCTTCTCTACTATCATAGGCCCTAAATGCTAGTCTTTTCTCTGTCCTACATCCTCTTCCTAGAGTTGAATCTCATTTTGATTCCTGCCAATATACCCAATTCCCCTCTCCCTTTCCAGACATATAAATTGAAGTTTTAGAAATTGCCACTGCTGCAGAAAGAATAATATATAAAGCAGGACACCATGGTTAATAGATCATATTGCCAGAGTTCTGGTCACTTTTAACATTTGACATTTTGAGTTTATCAGAATTGTTTATATTTGGTGAAATACCAGGTTATTTCTCAGAAAAGTATAGATGTTCATTAACTGTATTTTGGGGGGTTAGTTATATTCTTTTTTTTTTAGTTATATTCTTATGTATAATATTTTCAGCAGAATACATTTTATGTTGGAAATTTTGTGAGCAATAAGAAAATAGAATCTGCATGTCACAAATTTATAGAACTGACTCTTTCCAATGAGACTCCTTGAATGTTAGGAATGCTTTTGACTTAAGAAGCAGAAAAGTAAACAGAAAGGATAGTTGATTGCTACTTTTGAGTCAGCAGCTTGATGATGGTAGGCAAAAGTTTCATAAATCCTCTTGGCCTTTCATTTATGATCAAATGATGGCTACTACAGATCCCATCATGATACTTGAGTTCACAGAAGAAAGGAGGATAGTAGCAGCAGCATTGTGTTTATGTGTACCTTGGCTTCACCTGGATACAGGCAGTTGGGAAACTGGATAGTAAAGCTAATGTTTAGTAATATTACACTTTATAACCAAGTGAGACAAGAGGGCAGGGATTGGATGGAGTTAAGCATGAGATGAGCCTGTTGTGGACCTCTATATAGCATATAGTAGCATTTCCCCCATATACCTAAGCCTCAACGTATGGTGACACATTTCAAAGGTGAAGATGTAACTATTATACATAGAGTTCTCTGAAGAAGTTCATTAAGCTTTGTTCAGTCTCTGTGAGGAAGTGATGGAAAACTTGTTTTTATTTACTGAAAGATCCTCGAGTTTAGAAACTAAGTTGAGTACTTTCACATAAACCGTTGAGGTATATGTAGTGTTATCTCTAATGTTACAAATTAATAAACTCAGACAGATATTAAGCAATTTGCTCCAGATCACAGAGCCTAGGAAATGAGTGAGCTAAGTTTACAACCTGGTCTTTTCTCTTTGGCAAATTGCAGATGTTTATGAAGTGAAATGAAATGGGATTTTATGAAAGAATAATATTTGAGAGTGAGGAAACTTAGACACATGCAAAAGACGGTATTACGTGTCACATCCATTTGATGGAGGAGCTAGAGTCCTCTAGGTCTTCTGGTGGCTAACACACTGGAATAATAACAGATAACATTTAACTGGTGCTTACTATATGCATCTTACATTAATCCATTTAATTCTCATAAGAAATCTTATGAGATAGGTATTATTAGTATCACATTCAGATAAAGAAACTAAAGCACAAACAAGCTAAGTTACACACTCAATCTAGACCTAGGATTGAACTCAGACATGCTTACTCTTGAGGCTACGCTGTTAACCAATACCTCATATGCCCTTTCATGTTAATTGACTTACGTAAGAGAAAATGAAGATTTTTCAAGTTGATTCTTACCTAGTTCTAACCAATCTTGAAAGAATTTCTACTCATTTAGTAAATAGAAAGTTGAGTAGAATATGCTGTGGAATTTCACTAATAAAACTTAAAGCATCATTTTGGAAGGCAACGTATAGGGGCTTTAACAATCCCAAATTCAAATCTTTTGAACAAAAGTGATAGTAATAACCCTTTTTAGCTCATGATAACTAGTTACATCTTCATAATTTTAAGAATGGCCATAGAATATTGATCTAGAAATTGAAATAAGAATGTAGCAAATGAGTATTTGAAAATAATCCCACACAGATGGAAATTACACAGCTCAGAACTTTATGATGAATCATGCTCTTGGAAGACTATCCCACTTTTCCCCAGAGTCTGTCAACAGAGGGATATACAAAGAGATGTAGTTTTCGTGTTTCAGCTTTAACATCTGCTGCATGGCAGCCCATTTATATTCCTATCTAAGGAAACATCTATAAATATTGGTAAAGATTTCTTTTTTACTTTTGTTTCCAGGCTGTTATCTCTATATTTATTCTCTTGGCTATACAGTATCTCTGGATGATCTAGAACTCAGTATTTCCTAATACAACCTGTTAGGATTCTAACAAATAATGTTACTAACAAGCCATGTAAACAATTCTGCTACAAGGTCAGTGTGTGTTCTTCAAAGCCAGAGTCTGTTGCCATTGATGAGATTGGCTGGTTCTTCTCTTTTGCTTTCTCTCTTATCCATGCTCTCTTAGCTTTTTAACAGCAGTGAATACTACTATTTTACATGAGCATTTTGTTTTAAGAAGTCATGTGTCATGTCATCTTTTCATGAAACCTGTGGAAGACTGAAGAGAAAATTCACAAAAAAATTGAGTTGTGGTTTAGCGTTGATTTTAAAAAACCATACAGAAGACAGTAAACATAAGTTGACAACAGACATGTTGACACAACTATATTAAGATTTCAGCAAAGTGAATTATTAAGTGATAAAATTTTACCTTCTGCATGCATAGCTTATTGTCAGACTAAATTTTTTAATTGATGTAAAAAGCAGTTTTGGAAATTAAAAACTGAAACTAAAAAAGCAGACTTAGATATTTGGACAAATAAAGTAACTCTGTATACTCATAGCAACAGATTGTTTTATTATTTGTTTGTGTAATTGGCATCATCTGTTATTTAGAGTCTTGGAATAATAGACCATTTGGGAGGGACTGTGGAATTACTGGAATTGAATTGGCAGTGTTCACATATTAGTCTGGTTGCTGCTTTAGATCCTCTCTTTGTTGCTTTTCTTCAGGTGGGACTCTTCCCTGGACACTGTGTCGAGTTAATTAACCAAAAAGTTCCCCAGTCAGTGACCAACTCAGTGCCAAAACCAGGTGAGTACACTTTTTCATTAGTGTGGTTATTTTATCAGCAGCTCAGAGATACAGATTTTCTCTTCTAGCCAAATACATAGATTGTTTTGCTATTCTTTCCATTTATTGACATTCTTAATTTTATATATTCTTCATTTTAATGGTTTTTATTTTTAATGTGTTCTTATTTTTTTATTGATCATTTCACAAAGTTCTACATTCATTTAAATTTTTAAACAATTTAAAAGAACTGTGTGCTCTATTAAACTTTGTCATTATTTGCTTTTACAATTATATAGTAGGAGTATAGCTTATTAATGAATAAAATGATAAAAACAATAATAGATTTAAAGAACTAGCATGGAGATGGTATGATTAACCAGAAATTAACAGATTTATATTTACATTATATATTTATATTTTAACAGTGACTATAAACAGCCAAACTATTATAAACAGCATTTCTTATTACTTATGTAGTATATTTACAGTACTACATAAATATGTACAATATTTTACAAAGAAGTAAAGCAGCATTGCCAGGGATAAAAATCAAGAAAATGGAAATTTTTGTGTTTACTGGGGTGATTTAATCTGGACAAGATTCTACAGAATACCTAGTCTGGAAGTTTCTGATCTGATATAAATTTTTTAAAAGAAAATAAAAACAGAGACTAAAAAATTTTAGAGGAAAGAGGAAGTAATGACACTTATTTTTTGTAGTTATATTACATTTTTTCTACCCTTTCCCTCCTCACAATAAAAGGAGAAGAACAATTTCTGGGCCTCAGAATTTATTTGAACTAATTTCCTTAAAATATTTTGTATCCTTAGGACCTGAATGTAAGAGTTAGGGGAAAAAAAGTATTCTTTCCTTATTTAGTGTTTTTCTACTTCTGCTCCTAAAGCATATATCAAATAATCTCTGCTTATATTATTTATAGAGTAGTAACCCTTTTCAAAGCTTATTTCTTCATAAAAGGTTATGGAGTCATTGTTTCCATTTTTCTCATAGAAATTTGTTTATTTTAGACAAACTTTATTGCTTGATGGAGAAAATACTTCAAAACAGTGTTCTTTGCAGTTCCCCTTGAGCCAGGATTCTTAGTTCTTTTTAAAGCAATTTTATCCTTCTTTCAGTAAGCTTATTAAAAAGACTTCCTCAACGGGTACTTGCCTGGTAAATGTTCATTAGTATTAATAATTGTGATGACTGTAGATTTCTTTTTTTTTAATATGGCATCAGTAACTTTAAAAAACACAGCTTTATTGAGATATAGTTCACATGCCATGTAATTTACCCTTTTACATTATATAGTTCAGTGGTTTTTTAGTATATTCACACAGTTGTACAGCCACTACTACCGATAATTTTGGAACACCTTTATCACTGCATAAATAAATCTCTTATCCGTTAGCAGACACTGCTCCCCTCCTCCCAGATCTCCACTAATCTACTTTCTATCTCTATAGATTTCACTATTCTAGACATTTTGTAAAAATGGAATGATAATATGTGGTCTTTTGTGATGGGCTTCTTAGCATAATGTTTTCAAGATTCATCCATGCTGTAGCATGTATCAGTATTTCATTCCTTTTTTAAAAAAATGGCTGAGTATCCACGGTGCTAATTCTAAAAAAAAAAAAAAAAGAAAGAAAGCAAAAGAAAATGGCTGAATATTTCATTATATATATATATACCACATTTTATTTGTTCATTTGGGGTTGTTTCCATTTTTGGCTGCTATATGTACAAGTTTTTCTGTAGATGTATGATTTCCTCCCTCTTTGGTATATGTCTAGGACTGCAATTGCTAAGTCATGTGGTAACTCTGTTTAATCTTTTGAGGAACTGCCAGCTGTGCCATTGGTGCAGTTGCACCATTTGATGATTCTACCAGCAGTGTATGAGAGTTCCAGTTGCTCCATACCCTTGACAACACTTATTTGGATTTTTTTGATTATTGTCATCTTAGGTGTGAAGTGATATCCCATTGTGGTTTTGATTTGCATTTCCCTGATGGCCAGTAAGGTTGAGTGTCTTTATATGTGCTTATTGACCATTTGTTTGTCTTCTTTGGAGGAATATCTATTCATATCCCTTGCCTATTAATTGTGCTATTTGTCTTTTTATTATTGAGTTGTAAGTATTCCATATATTGTAAATATGAGTCCTTTATCAGATAATAATGATTTACAAATGTTTTCACCAATTTTGTGGGTTGTCTTTCATTTTCTTGATGTTCTCCAGTGAAGCATAAAAGTTTTTTAATTTTGACAAAGTCTCATTTATTTTTTTCTTTTGTTGCTTATGCATTTGGTGCCTTATATTAGAAGACCTTGACTAATCCAAAATCATGAAGATTTACTCCTATATTTTCTTCTGAGAGTTTTATAGTTTTAGATCTTATATGTTAGTCTGTGATCCATTTTTTCAGTTAATTTTTTTGTATTATGTGAGGCAGAGTTTCAATTTCATGTGGTTATTTAATTGTTGCAGTACTTTTTGTTGAAAAGATTATTCCTTCTCCATTAAATTGTTTTGACACCCTCGTAGAAAATTAATTGGCCTTAGACACATAGGTTTATTTCTGGACTTTCATTTCTATTTCATTGATCTATATGTCTTTTCTTATGCTAGTACCACCCTCTCTTGATTACTATCACTTCATAGTAAGTTTTACAGTGGGGAAGTTTAAGTCTTGCAGTCCCTGAACATGGGTTGTTTTTCTATTTATTTAGATATTCTTTAATTTCTTTCAGTATTTTATAGTTTTCAGAATATAAGTTTTATATATCTTTTGTTGCATTTATTTTTTAACTATTCAGCTCTTTTTGATGCCGTTGTAAATGGAATTTTCTTAATTTCATTTTCTTATTTTTCATTGCAAGTGCTTAGAAATATAATTTTTGTATATTAATCTTGTATCTTGAAACCTTGCTGAACTTCATGAATAGTTCTAATAGTTTTTTAGTGAATTCTTTGGGATTTTCTACATCATGTCATCTGTGAATAGAGATTTTTTTTATTTCTTCCTTTCCAATCAATTTATTATTTTTTTCTTGCCCGGTTGCCCTAGTGAAAAGCTCTAATACAGTGTTGAATAGACGTCTCAAGCGCAAGCATCCAGGTCTTATTCCTGATCTTAGGGGAAAGCATCCAGTCTTTTACCATTGACTAAGATGTTAGCTATAGAGGTTTCATGGATGCCTGTTATCAGGTGGAGAATGTTCTATTTCCAGTTTGTTGAGTGTTGTCATGAAAAGGGTGTTGGATTTTTTTCACAGGCTTTTTGTTCATCTATTGAGATGATGATCATGGGTTTTTATGGTTTTTTGAATTTTGAAGTTACTAAAATTCAACGTCAAAAATTTACTGTGCTTTCTTATACATTATTTTTACCCATTCTTCTATGAAGTAAGCTTAACTTTTATTAGTTATTAAATCACATCTTTGGTAATTTTGACCCAGAGGTGTACTATAAACTGAATTGTAAAAACTTAGCTTAATATTGGCCTTAAAATAAACTGTTGAAATACTTTCTCATATTTTAAATGAAGAAGTGACACTTTTAACAGTGATAACCTGCAGAAGCATTTAATGCTGAGAAATTAATCAGTTATTGATAGTTATGGAAAATATGTTTATATTCTTAGACCTGCATGGCATTATTAATTCTAAATTAGTAATGACATATAAAAAACAAGCACACCTTCAAAAGCTAATATTGTATCTTTTGTAAGCAACATTGCAGAGTTTTCTTAAGGAAATGTGCATTCTTAATACATTTTGAAAAGGACGATGTGAATTCTTTCTGCCTTGGGCTTGTTTCACACTTTAGAACTGTCTTTGCCTACAGTATAAACAACTTGAATGTTCTATTTATTTTTAACATTGCCATCTGTCACTGTTAGATGCCAAATCTGAAAGACGCAGCTATAGTTTGAGACTAAAAATTTAAAGCTCCCTATACTATTACACAACAAGGGTAATGGAAAATTTTTTCTTTTGAAGCTGTTCTTAATATTAATATGTTCAATTACTTGTGGATACAGATATAAAATTAATGAGTCACCATGTCCTGACCAAGATAGCAAGTATCCATGGTACCTTAAGAAAAAGAACAGAATTCGAGAGAGAAAGAAAGGAAAGAAAAGAGGAAGAAACGTGGAAACCTATCCATAAGAAATTAGCATTTTGTTCACTCACCATAGGGCATGGTTTGATGGAAGAACATGAGGTCAAGGTGGGCTAAAATGGAAGGGATAGCACATGTTTTTCACTGTGTTTATCTTGCTAGGAGTTCACTGAGGATCTATTTATTGATATCTTTCTTAAAGTTTTTGGCTATTTTCTCTTCAGATATTTCTTTTTGTCCAATTCTCTCTCTCTTCTCCTTTACACATCAGTTACATTCTTTGATATCGTCTTGCAGATCTGGAACTCTGATCTGTTTTTTTCATTGTGTTCTCTCTCTCTCTCTCACTCTCTCTCTCTCTCTCTCTGCGTTTTTTTTTTTTTTTTTTTTGAGTTTGGCTACTTTCTATTGACCTATTTTCAAGTTCAGTGATTCTTTCCTCTGTCACGTATAGTCTTCTCTTAATCATGCTTAATAAATTCTTTAATTCTCTTGTTTTTCATTTCCAGGATCAACATTTGGTCTTTTTTGCAATGTCCATGCTGGAATTCCCCATTATCCACTTTTTCCACCAGAAGGAAAGAAAAAGGGGAGTGGATGATGGAGGAATAGAAGAGAGGGAGAAAAGAGAAAAAGGAGGAGTGGGAGAAAGGGAGAAAAGAGAAAAGAAAAGCCTGCTTTTGAGGCATGAACTTCTGAAAATGAAAGACTAGGGATTTAGACAAAGCTTCCCCTGAGAACAGTTAAAAAATGGACAGAAATATAAAAATATCTGTTTGAATCATTGTAGGGTTAATAAAATGGTAAGCAATACTGAGCTAATAAGCTGAAGCAGGAAGTCCAAAGGGTGACCCCAGCACATGGGGACATTATTTTCCTAGGATATCTGCTGATGGAGTGTCAGAAGTCACGGTGCTGGGGTAAACAAAATTGGAAGTCAGAGCCCAATGGGGCAGAGCTGCTATTGATAATGCCCCAAGCCTTGAGTTGGGATTGTCTTGGATGGTGATGACTGATTATAAAATTTATGTGGAAATGTAGAGCCAAGAATACCCAAGACAATTTTGAAGAACAAAAAAGTAGGAAGCTTACTGTAACAGGTATCAAGATTTATTGTAAAAAATTAAGGCACTGGTATAGAAGAAAGGAAGAAAAATAGATCGATGGAACAGAATAGAGTCCAGAAACAAACCTGTATGTATATATAAATACTTGATTTATGGCAGAGGTACAATTGTAGGATGGTATCAAAGGGCAATCATTTCAGTAACGGATGCTGTGTCAACTGGATATCTAAATATAAAAAAAAAGGAGAAACCTGACCCTTATTTAACCCCATACAAACGGAGTTGTAATTCTAGGAGAATTACAGATCTGTACGTGAAGAGTGAAACAAAACTTGTGGAAGATAATGCAGTAGAATATCTTCATGACCTTGGGTTGTACTTCAAGTGTTAATCATAATTGAGAAGCTTAATGATTAAACAATTAAAATTTAGGACTTCATCATAATATACTATTAAGGTAGTGAAAAGGCAGCTCACAAAGTAAGAAAGATGTTTGCAGAACACGTATCTGACAAAGATCTTGTAGCTAGAGTATGTAAAGAATGAATAAGAAAAGGACAGATAAACTGATTTTTTTTAAATCATTGAAAATTGAGATTTTTCACAACAAATGTCCAACATGCTCAATAAGCATATGAGAAGATATTCAACATCATTAGTTAACAGAAATGCAAATTAAAGCATTATTGGTTCCCCAGTGCACACCCACTAGAATGGTTAAAATTTAAGAGAAACAATATTATAAATTGGCAAGGATGTAGATCAATGGAAATTCTTATACACTGCTGGTGGCAGTATAATTTGGGACAATCATTGTCTGGCATTATCCACTAATGTTGACATGCATACCCTATAACCCAGCAGTTCCAGTCTTAGATATATATAGAAATTCATGTACATGGACCAAGAGTCATGTACAGTCATGTTCATAGCAGCTTTATTTCTACTTGTCAAAAACTGGAAAAACTCAAGGGTATATGCATGGTGGAATGAATAAATAAAGTCGTTATACATTCAATAGATTCTGCTACAGTAACAAAAACAAATGAGTTACAGCTACATGTAATGACAGGGATGAATCTCACAGAAATAAATGTTGAGGGAAAAAGCCTGATACACATACTGTATAATTTGATACATATGTATATAGAGTTCAAAATCTCAAGAGTCCGAGACTGTTCTTTGCTGTTAGAGGTTAGTACAGCAGTTGCCTTTGGAGAGGAGAGAGGAGCTAATAACTGGGATGGGCGGGAGGATGGTTCTGGAGTACTGGTAATGATATATTGATCCAGGTAACGATCATACAGAAATGTAATGATGTTGAACATTTCATGTGTTTATTGCCTATTTGTATATTTCCTTTGGAAAAATGTCTATTTAAGTCCTTTGCCATTTTTGAGTTGGTCACTTTGCATTTTTTTATGTTCTTCCCATCCAGATGAATATTCTTTGCAGCATTAGTTTAATACTCAAATGTTGGAAATCATATTTTGAAAATACTTTTTGGTACTTCTATACCATAAAATACTTTGCAACAAAAAGGAAGTAGAGGCCTATGTACTACTAACCTGGGGAGTTTTTTCTCTGATGTATTATTAAATGAAAAAGCAAATCACAGCACAGTATAATCTCATTATAAATTGATAGAAAAGGATCTAGAAGGATACATACCTAACCCAAAAGGATAATGGGATTATGAAGATAGTAAGAGACATTTTATTTTTTTCTCTATTTGTTTCTGTATTTAAATCCTTACAATGAATATGTATTACTTTGTAAATTTTGAAAAATAAATTAAAGTCTCCTCTTAACTCCACCCTATCCCAGTAGGTAATTTCCAGGGATCCTTTTTTTAAAAAAAAAAAAAATATATATATATATATATATTTTATTTCTGCATATTATGGGGGTACAAATGTTTAGGTTACGTATGTTGCCTTTGCCCTCCCCCCCCAGTCAGAGCTTCAAATGTGTCCATCCCCCAGATGGTGCACATCGCACTCATTATGCATATATATACCCATCCCCTCCTCCCCTCTCCCATCTGCCCAATGCCCAATAAATGTTATTCCTATATGGGAACATAGGTGTTGATCAGTGAAACCAATTTGATGGTGAGTACATGTGGTGCTTATTTTTCTATCTTGGAATACTTCACTTATTAGAATGGGTTCCAGCTCTATCCAGGAAAATACAAGAGGTGCTATATCACCCTTACCCTATAAAATAGGCACTTTTGTAACAATGGATTTTAATGTAGGTATTTGATTTATGTATGCAGCACAGCTGAAGTGACAAAAGTTCAGACAACCTTGGGTTTTAATCCCTATGCCACTTTTTTCTTTCGTGGTGTACATCATTTGACTTCTCTGATTTTCGATTTCCTTATCTAAAAAATAAGGCAAGATTTCTTTTGAAGATTGGGGATAAGGCATTTAAGATCCCTGGGCACTTAGTAAATGTCAACTGCTATTATTTATTTATTTATTTATTTTATTTATTGAAGTGTAATTTACATATCATATCTTTACTCCATTTTAAGTGTACAATTAAATGGTTATTAATAAATTACCAAGTTGTACAGCTATTCACATAAATCAGTTTTAGAGGATTTCCTACCCCCTATTGAGACCCCTAATACCCATCCTCCAATACATTTCAAGCATGCCCCTCCCCTTCACAGTGCTCACCACATCTCTTGGATGTGGGTCTACCCCCCACCCCCCAAATCCCTAGTGAACACTACTATTTGCTCCCTACACCTCCGACAAATGTCTGATAACAAGAATCTACCTAGAACTCAAAAGAATTAACCAGAAAAAAAAATCAAACAACCCCATTTATAAATGTACCTTGGTTTTGAAAAATGTCTGGATGTAGATTTATAATTATTGTGTCTTTCTACTCTCTTAACAAATCTATGCAGATGTGGTGGCAAGATTCTGTTTGCTATTCATTAAATCAATCTCCTAATATTCCTGTACACACAGGTAGACTACAATTCTCCAGACTGCTTTGCACTCAGGTTTGGTCAACTATATGAGCTCTTGCTACGAGAACATGAATAGTTCTTGCTATGAGAATGTGAAGTGGCAACCGCAAGTGCCACTTCCTGGTCAAGTCTCCTAAGAACTGAGCATGTGTTTCCTATAATCTCTGTCTCCCCTTCTGCTCCTTAGGTGCACATATTTAGGAGACCGTAGGGTGGTTGAAAAACAAAGTTAAATTCTTGAATGTCTGTTTCATAATGAGTTAAGCCATTCCATCTGAGTTTACTTGTTATAGAAATTAGCACAATTCCACTATTGAAGCAAATTTTGATTCATTTCTTTGTATTTACTTGTGCATATGAAGAAATATGGAAGTCTGACTTGATTTGTGCAATGGGTACCCAGTTTATTCTGACTAGCTACTCTCATGAAAATTTTCAACACTGGATTTTTCAACATATAACTTCATATGAATGTTTTCAATTAATTTTTTATGAAACTAATATATTTAGATTTGAAGAATAAGATCTTTCATTAGTTGCAGTGATGTAATTCAGCATTTTATGTTTGATAGTTGCCTCTTATTCATTTTGGGATTTTTCCTCTTCAGAGATACTCATTGTTTCACACTTAAAGTCAAATATTTTTATTTTATATCTATTCTAGCTCCCTTTCAACAATCATTTTTACCTATTTGTAGTTCAATCGCCTTTACATTTTGAAATGTATCCCTATTTTCCTACCATGTCAAGGTTTTTGAGAAAACTCCAAATTTCTTACTCTTACTTGTTTTAAGTGTGGATTTTAATTTTTCATTTACATTTTACAATTGATTTCAGGCTTTTTATTTCATTCCAGTTCTTTTGTTCTTACCTTTGAAGACATCATCCCTTTTCTTTTGATCTCCTGTTATAAATACATAGTCCCAGTTTTGAATATATATCAGTCTTCCCAGTGAAATCTGATAAGAGAGTGAAAAAATTCTTGAGTTATTGTCATTGAGGTTTCAGAGAGAATTCACTGTTTATGCCACAGTCTATGAAGTGCTTCACTGTATTATAATACTCTTTGTGTCAGAAGGGTCTCATATGCTCTTGTCCCTAGCATCTATGAAAGAATCTTGTATAGTTAGCGTTTTTATTTTTAATATTTTTAAATAAATGAATAAATCATCAACAATATATTTGTACTATCAGAATTTATATAAGATATGACCGGGTTCTGTGAATAGAACAAAACAATTTAGCAATTAACCAAATAAAGAATACCTTAATAGAATGAAATCGGTTTTCACCTTCCTGCTTCCTTCGGATCTTCTTTTCCTTGTTATAACACTAACTGTCTATTACACAAGGTGTTTGAACTAAGAAAAACTTCTGAAAGCTGTAATTGTATTAAATCGACTTGACCTACCAAAAGCTTTCCTCCTCTTGTCTTATTTCCACAGGCTGAATTATCTATCGCTGTTTTATTGTATCATGAGTCAATAAAATTCCCTGAGATAACTATTTATGTTTGAATATTTGTATATTAACATGCTTATTTTTAAATTAAATTTGTATCTTTTTATTATGGTATAATCCATACTCTTTTTGAAGAGGCAGAAGGCAAAAGCCAATTTCATTCTATTAATATTTAGCTCATGAAATTTAGGTGATACAGCCACTTCCTTGTTTGAAACTCACTGTTAATATGTTAGTCAACTGAGATACCTCTCGAGCTGCAGCTTCTAAGATGCATGACACCTCCAGAGTGTATTAATTATAGGCAGGTACAATGGGAAATGGGAAGGAAGGCTGGACAAGATATGTGCCTGCAATAAGAGTCCATAGGAATTGACAATCCTGCTATAGAACTTAAAGAGAGTAGTTTAGTCACTCTCGATACAATGGTTTTGTCATTTTTTGTAAAGAGTAAATCTTACACCATTTATTTTAATTTATGGTAATGGGTTTTGTATTAAACAGTAATCATGTTTAACCACATTGAGCTAAAATATGTCTAATGAATTCTGTATCTCAAGGAATTTAAAGAGTAATGTACAATTTTCACATTATATTTATCAACATTTACTTTCCAGTATAGGGGCTGAGTAACATCACTGACCATATCGGCCCCTACTTTCAAAGTAGTAGTGATTTTTAAGGCCTGAAATTGACAGTTTAGCTTGTGCAGCTGCAGGAGATGTGTTTACGTATCAGACTTTGAAGCCTGACTTTTCATTTAGATCAAATGACTGTTCTAATTTCAGTTAGCTTATTTTTGCTTTCAAGTTTTCTTTTACATATGTGAAAAGGGAAGTAATGATTGCTAATATGTCAGTCTGTTAGCAGAAGAGAAATTTCACATTCAGTTAAATGATGCTCTTTTTATATGAACTTCATTAGATATTTCAAGCAAATATCAGACAAAAGAATTAAATTTTATAACAATTTGCTTTTTCCATCCAATTTCCTAAGTAAAGCTTAGGAAGTACATTCTGTAGAAATGGAAATATCATTGACATCATTGTGAATGCTATCATAAATTAAGAAGTTCAAGTTAAATTCTATCATTAGTTTTTTGTTGATAGAATTTTGATGGAGTACAATAATAAATATTATCATAATCACACTATCTTTACCAAATTAATAACAATATGGAACACAAATATATTTCTAATTCTTTGTGTTATATATGTTATTCATAATTTGTTAGAAATTGTGAGTTTCTTCATATCAATACAAAAGGTGATTACAGAAATGTCACCTGGATGTGCAGCTGACATCTCAAAAATCTCCAATAGAGTTTACTGAAAAGAAAGGCAGAATTTTCACTTCTTAGAAAGTAAATTTCTAAAATATGATAAACTAAGTGAACAGATAATATAAATCACACATAGGTATCAATAGTTAAAAGGAAAAAATACATAATATTCTCTCATAACTTTGAAATTTGAACTTGGTGTTTATATTAGCATTGAAAAATGTATTTTAAAGGGTCTAACATCAATGAGTAGGTGTTTGATAAGTAAAACCTATTATTATTGCTTATCATAGTTACTGCCTGATTAATAACCAAAGTAGTATTCTTTATCCATTCTAATCATTTGTAACTGTTAATTTGGCTATTTGTTCAGATACTTTGAAGACAGGGAAAGAAATGGTATTAATAGTGCACAAAAAAGACTAGCAATAATTAATGGTGACGGTACATCTGTAATATGGTAGATCTGTAATGCATTTATAGAGAAAGATTTATTTTATATTTGGATGATAAAATGAGAATCAGGGCTTATTTCTATAGTTGTATAAATTAGGATTAAAGACATACAAATAGAACAAAAGTATCATTTAAAAAATTTTACCTAACCTAACCGAACCCAACAACATCCCCACTTGACAGTCTCTGTGTCTCTGTATTTGCTATTTGTTTCCTATAACTGATTAAAAACTGGTAGATATCTTATGTTCTAACTATTTACAAAAGAGAGAGAGAGAGAGAGAGAGAGAGAGAGACAGACAGACAGACAGACAGACAGAGACAGAGAGACAGAGAGAGAGAGAGAGAAAACAAACCAACCAAAACAAACCAACCAAAACAAACCAGCATGGAGTTTAATTATAACAGCCTATAGTAGCTCCATGTCTTATAAAATTCTTTAAAAATATATCTCAGGAAAAATATTGAACTGATATAAATTCTAGATTCTTTCCAAAGTTGATTTTTTCTTTACCTTGTTTTAATTTCTTCCACTGAAATTCATTCCAGTAGAGATTACAATGTGTAGGAGGAATAGACTTGTCTGCTTTTTGTCAAAATGTTTACTCTAAGTTAGAGAACTGGTTTCTAGAATCTCAAGAGGGTGTTTGGGTTACTTGTCAATCAAGAAAAGAATTGGAAATTAAATGTCAAGGATAGTTTTATATAATTGATTTCTACAAACTTCCATCAAATCATTTTGTATTTAATTAAAAGTTTTACTGGCTTCTATGTCCTCTTATGTTAATAGGCTCTCAGGCAACTCCAGTGTGTTTAAAGGTTTACTGAAGTGACTTTAAAAGGTATTTAATACAGTTTTTGTTTTGTAAGATAACATTCTTCAAAATTATACACCATTTCAATCTGTTTATGCCACAGTTTTAAAGAGTAGAGTATAACAAACATCCTATTGGAATTTAAATAAAATTCTTTTATCAGAAAAGAATTTGGTTTCAAACTGCATCTTAAAATTTGCAGGTAATAGCATGATAGAAAGGACACCACTGTGGGTATCTAGAGACATCCAGATTTGATTATATCACTCACTAGCTATTTGAACTTAACAAACTCATTTATGCATCCTTGCTTCTGATTTTCTACTAAAATGATAATGTATAAATAGAGGATGCTATGGTCTCAATGTTTGTGTCCACACAAAATTTATATGTTGAAATCTATTGCCAAGGTGACACTATTAGAAAGTGGGTCTTTAGTGAAGTGATTAGATTATTAGGGTTCCCCCCTTCTCAGTAAGATTAGTGCATTTATAAGACAGAATCCAGAGAGGTAACACACCCTTTCCACCATGTGAGGACACAGCCAGAAGGCTTTATGAGAAAGTGGGCGCTAGACAGACACTGAATCTGTTGGCACATTGATCTTGGATTTCCCAGTCTCCAGAACTGTGAGAAATAAACTTCCGGTACTTAAAAAAGCCACTATGTTTATGGTATTTTGTTAAGGCAGCACTGACATACTAAAACATATGTTGATGTTGTATAAGATTTCCTCTGATTATATTTCAAAAGTTGTAGCTGGGTCTATCTAGTTTATTGTTTTTAATCTATTGTTGACTTTCCCAAAGTGGATGTCCTGACCTAAACCATTTTGCTATTAATTTCTTTCAAAATAATATGTGATCTTTTATCTCATCATCTCCACTTATGTTTTGATCATCCTAGAAGATTGTCCGTGTAGATCTATATTTCTAAAATGATTGTATCCATAAAAATATGTTTATATACTTCTATTTCTGAGAAACTTTTCCCAAAGTGTTAATAAAATAAGTGCTCTCCTAAGATTTTGCAAAGATCTTGAGTACTAATAATTTGTTACACTTACTTATTTGGATAATCACATGGCCTCCATCTTGCTTCCCTTTGTGGTTATCATAGCAGAAGTCTTCTCTGTGAACCATTTCTAAAACAGTTCCCATAACCACATAATTTTGTATGCCACACTTTGCTTTATTTTTCTTTATTACTTATATTAGAACCTAATATTATGTCAATTTACTTATTTTTTTATTTTATTTTGTATCCTCTTCACTATAAAATGCTTGAGAAGGGAAATATTACCTATCCTGAGCATCACTCTATCAAGCACTAGCTACACTCAGCCACAAATATTAAATAATTCTTAAATAAATGAGTGAATTGACTAATTTAGCAAATGAATTACTTTGTTTATGGATGAATAAATGAATAATTTATTTATAAGTAAAATATTAGGTATTTGTTATATAGCACAGTATATTTCAGCTTTCAAGTAGTTTAAATGAATTAGGCTGTTAAAACAGGTTTGTGGCAAGAATTTCGCAGTGTAAGTAGAAAACACAAGAAATTGTAAATAATATAGGATGTAGATCATTCAGTTCCATGGAAGCCATAACCATTTGTTTTCACACCTCCAACAACCACTTCCAAGCGTATAAATCTTTTCTTCTACCTACTGTGTATGACTCACTAAGAACTTGCTTTTCCTTTTGCACTCAAGAAGACAGTCCTAAAAACCAACACTGAGGAACCTAGTACTTGATGACTAAGTACTTGACTTCCCTTGACACTATGGCCAAGTGTCATAATTTTTGTGCCTGTAAGGTTATAAATTTGTATTTTGATGCTAGGGGAATGACATGACAAAGGTGAAGTCATGACTTTTTAAGCACAAAGAGTTTTTTCTAGAATTATTATTGATCCGAAACATAAATGAAAGTTACAAATACCAGCAAAAGTTCTTCATAATAACTAAGAAAAACTTGCATTCTATTCCTTTTGACCATCCTGCTATTTGTGTGTTTGCTTACTTATTAACAATATGTGTTTGTTTTAACTTGAATTCTTGCTTTGGAATTTGAGAAAGTATAATTCAGTTTCTGTATAAACCTCAGGCCATATTTAATCTAATAGCCTCAGGATCTCCTTCCTGATTTCTTAGATTTTAATTTGTCTATTTGATTTTATGAAAGTCACTTGAGATATCTAAGGATCAGTTTCCTCATCAATAAAAACAGTCTAGTATTATAATATTTAAGTATAAATGGTCCAATCATATTTGAAGAGGTAGCATTCATAATTATTCTATAATATTTCTTGAGTGTATTTTAAAAATATTAAATAGCAATCAAACATTGCAGGCCCTAAAAAAGAACCTAAGAGATAGAAGAAACAAAGCAAACACACTTTATATAGTTACTAACAAAGATATAATAATAAGGGATACTTAAATAGAATATTTTATATTCTAAAATATTAATAAAAAATTCATTTGACTCTCCAAAACTCAACACAAAATATAAAGCTTCCATTTGCTTGTTCCGTTTCTTCTTTCTCTTATTATAGGATGTCTTTAATTCCACTAGAAAAAACATGAGGGCAAAGGAAAATCCTTACCTTTTTTCAAAATTAAACTTATTACTTCAAGCTTGTATAATTAAAAGTCAATCCTACTGTAACATTTTCTTGAAGATGATGATAAAATAAAGATACAAGCATTTAAATGTGTTTTATTAAAGAAAATAAAGGCATTTTCTTTTTCAATATGTCTCACTTGCTTCTATATTGCAATAAACTTTTACATATAAAATATGGAAAATATGTGATAAGTATATTTGAGACAATTAAAAATATATATCCTCTAGAATTTCAAATAAAATAAGCTCTCTTTTTTAAGATAGAATAATTAAAAGCATTTAATAGAAATATCATTTTAGACACAGTCCAAGCTAAAACACAGTAATTATTAATCTTCAAATCATTAGTTATAGTACTTAAAGTAATTCTTATAAAATTTTCCAAAATTAAACCAAGTTCATTTGTCATTACATGCTAATCTAATTGTCACATTATATTGGGTCTCCTACAATGAAATGTCCCAGTTAACAGTCACCCATTAGAAGGTAGCCATCAATCAAGGACAGACTAGAAGACCTCTAGAAGTTCTTTCTTTATGTTGAAACAATTTGCATAATAGAATGTGTCACCCTCTCTTTCTTTGTGTTATTTTCCATGATCCCTAGAATGATGATTTATTACATTTTCCTCTAATTTTCCAGTACCACACTGATTCTGTCTTACAGTCCCAACAGAATATTTATTTTTAAAATGGGTATCTACAAATATGTACCATAACTGTTACACCAGGTATTTATTAATCATTAGGGCTTTACTTTTTAAATCTGTGTATTTGTCAAATGACCATGATAGTCTTAAGTTCTTCTCAGCTTGACTCATCTTTAGACAGGCTTCTTTCTGACTCTAGCCCCTGAGCTCCCTTTGCTTAGAGGATTTACTTTAGAAAACTTATAATTGAAAATTCTTTCTATGCCCCTTCAAGATATAAATCTTCTCCCAGTGTCTTGACAGTTTTACAATCCTGAAATGCCTTTCTCAAGGACTGGGAGTCATTTTTTTTTTTTAAATGTGACTATCAAGGAGGATAAAGTGTCTGTCACGCAGTCTCTATGAGAATGTAGGAACATAACTTCTCTAAATGCCAATTAGCAAACACAGGTGGCCTAATCACATTGACTAACCTCTCCCCACCCCTCAACATCCTCTGGTACTTTTTCACTAGCTCAACCCAGTACTTAGAAAGTTTCAGTAGAGCTGGGTTCAGTATCTGTCTCTTATTGCAATAGTTTTAAATAAAGTCTTCCTTGCTTTTTAACTATTAATACATCCAATGCCGGTTTTCTCTGACACATAATATTATCCAAAAGATAGAATTTAGCTCATATCTGCATTTTAAAAATATTTTCTCCTCTTTTTCCTGCTTTTTGTTTTATAAAAGACAAATATATAATTGCCTCTATATTAAATTGAGATGTCTTGGGGTATCAGGAAGGAATGAAAAGATCAGAAATATTAAAGGCAGAAAAGGAAGATACAGCTACTAATTGAAGTCAATGGGAACTTTATGAGTAGTGAAACTCATGTCAAACTTCCCCCCATATTCCACTCTTATCATATAAGTATAAACTAACATTCGCTATGAACATTTAAGGCTCAGGTAAGTCAAATAATCTTAATCAAAATTGGATATGTTCTCTTCCAGGGTTTTATTGTGAGGCAACTTCTCACCTGAAGCTTTCATTTATACTTAGGTTGCCAAGATCATGATTTCAAGATCTTACTTTTGTACACAGATGAGGGGCTCTCATCTCTGGTCCAAATACTTCTAGAGGGTTTATGGATGAGCACTGTGGTGTCATTAATCTCATGAAATCTTATCCCACATACATTACTGTGTGTACATGTATATTGTTTAGAGACATGTTGGACACTTGTCCTCAGATTCTCAAAGGAAGTGACACATATTGCCAATGGGAGGTGGAATGAGCATCAAAAAACCCTCCATAGGATAGGATTGAAGGTGAGGACTAGTTTTCATTCATTAAAATGGTAAGTTTTATCTATTTCAATTCCTTTGTTTTGATAAAAGCAGTAGATCTGGGTATTGTTTAGTTATTTAGTAAAGGGACTATATTTTATGTACAATGTTTCCCATATAAAGGAAAAAGTCATATGTATATGTATACAAATAAAGTGTCTGGCCCTACTTTTTGCCATTTGCTATTTTGCTATTTCCTCTTCCCCTCTGTGATGCACATCTGGGGAAGCTACAAAGTAAGCCTGACTGCCCCTTCCCTTGGCCCCAGGGGACTAAAACCACGTGAGCTCCTGCCAGGAGGGTTGTTCAGGTGAACAACCCTCACCTCAGTTCAACCCACCCCCTTACCACAATTAAATCTTCAAGTGAGTCTCCTTTCTTTGATTTCTCTAACAATTTTGGACTTGCTTGAGAGGCCTGACCTGCTCTCTCAGTAACCTCAATTATGCAAGTAATAAGCCTTACCACACTCTCTTGGAGTATGTGTGTATGTGGTATCCTCAGTCTCAATATCTTAATATCCAAACCAAGTGTGTGTGTGTTTGTGTGCGCGCATGTGTGTGCGCGTGTGCAGGTGCACATGTGTACTTTTCAACAAATAACTTTTTCTTACTTAGGACTAAATACAAATATATTTTACCTACTTTTATTTATAAACATGCTTTTTTCATCTGGAAATATTGCATCATCACCTCTTCTATTCATCAGCATATTAAATAGGGTGAAATTACTAACATTAAGTCCAGGTAGGACTTCTCTTTAAAATATTTTAGTTGTCTTTAAACTCTTGAAAAATTTAATGTGGCATTACCACAGATATGGTAACAATGGATGCATTACTAATGAGACAAGTAATAATAAATAAAATAAATGATAACAAAATGGATTATGAATTGCGGCTTTCTCTGTCCTGACAGATGGTTCATGTTATTTTGTGTTTATTGGATATATCACACCATAAGTTAGCTAAAACTGTCATTTAAAGACTTCTGTACAAATATAGTATCTAAATATGTCTTTACCTTTACTTTCTACAGCCCCGTAAAGTAGCTACCAAAAGCCTCCCAAATTTGAACAAAAGCATGGAATATAAAGTGTGATGACAAGAGAAACTATAAAGGTGATAAATTGCTTAGCATATCTAGGGTAGTTGGAACTGAAGCCATCATCAGAAGTTAAAATCAAGCAAATTCACTATGACAAATCTTAGATAAAGTCCCCAGTATCTACAGATGTACCATATTTTGAAAGTACTAGAATAGGTGAAAACACAAGAATTGTTTGCAAAATAGGAGTTAGACAGACACACAGAAGCCTTTACTAAATAAAAAAGCCTAAATTTCTTTTTCTAGGAAAAACTAAAAAATAACTGAAGAGGACTACAGACTCTAATATGCTAAGTATAGGTCTAGGTAAGGGTGTTATCCCCAAAACAGAAAGATAAGGTAATCATTTAAACAATTGAATAGAAAAAAATTAAGAAGTATAAAATATGTTTATATTAAAACTGGTTAACATTTATTTTATTTTTATTTTACCTGTTTTTTTTTTTTTTTTTTTTGAAATAGAGTCTCACTCTGTTGCCCGGGCCAGAGGGAGTGCCATGGTGTCAGCCTCGCTCACAGAAACCTCAAACTACTGGGCTCAAGCAATCCTTCTGCCTCAGCCTCTCAAGTAGCTGGGACTACAGGCATGTGCCACCATGCCCGGCTAATTTTTTCTATGTATTTTTAGTTGGCCAATTAATTTCATTCTATTTTTAGTAGAGACGGAGTCTCGCTCTTGCTTAGATTGGTTTCAAACTCCTGACCTTGAGTGATCTGCCTGCCTCAGCCTCCCAGAGTGCTAGGATTACAGGTGTGAGCCACCGTGCCTTTACTTGCCTTTTTAGATAATGTGGATTGTTATTTCTCCCTAAATGGTTATAAAAACTCCTCTTAAGGAATTCTCTAAAATAATAAGGTAAATATAAACCATTTAAGGTTAAGTCTACATATTCCAAAAATATTATAGTTTTTTTTTGTGTGTGTTTGACTTCAGATCATCTATATTTCAATTAACTCAAATTTCTATTATAAGGTTTTTGGATATTTTGCATAAGTAGTGCTATTAATAAGCACTCAAGTGTTTCTAAATGTCTCTGAATGAATAGATTTTCTTTCTATTTTACTCTGTAAACAACAACTTAAAGAAATCCGTGTTAAATATGGTAACGTACTAGTTTTTAATCACTTTTGCTTCATTTTACTGCAGCTGGATATTTTATAATAGATTTTTATTACTCAAATTGATTTTTGAGCAATAGAGTCACTAATATATTTTATCAAAGAAAATATATAGGGTTAATGTTCTAACTGAAAACAAAAATTTAATTTGTGCCAAAAACATGAAAAATAAGAGCAATCAAATTTAATGTTTAAACATTAGAGTTTTAGCTTAATCCACATGTCAAGCTTCTGTGGGTCCCATATCAATTTTCTTTAATTTGATTCCGTTTATTTAATATAGAGTAGTACAATGAGAATTCATTCACTATGTATTTATTGATTTAATGCTGGTCCCACACATATTATTTACATTCAAGCTTAAAATAGCTAGATACATACATTCACAAGTATATAAATTTTAGTTACCGGTTACACATTTTTTACAATTAAAACAATAGGCAAAGGGAGGAAAGCACTGAGAGTTTGCCTATCATATCTTTGATGAGACATTTTAATATTATAAAAATGAGGAAAAATAATGATTTTAATACATTAATTTATAATAATAATTAATTCAATTTCATGCCCACTACTTACATAGTACACACAAAAATATCTTTTGTTGCTTTAGTTGTACATTCTAATCATTTTTTCATTCAATAGACATGCACAAAAATAATTAACATGCTAGAATTATTCTCACATTAGAGGTAGAATATGTTTAAATTTTCAACTTTGACTTAAAATTTCATAAAACATTTATAAATCAAAACAGCATTACATGTTTACTTTTTAAATAGAATGGTATAATAATAAAATGACCATTTCTCAAATAGATAAATTCAACAGTGCATTGCTCCAAACCACATCAGTACCTAATCCATGCTTTTCCCAATATTGATGTAATTTATAAATCAAGTAATTTGAGTGGTTCTTAGATAAGCTGTTCTGGAAAGAAAACAGTCAAATAATCATACATTCAAATGAATGATAATTTTCTAGTTATCCACCCTAATTTACGCTGTCTAACCATTAACCAAAGGACTCATAACCAAGAGTGTGGCTCTGGAATCGAATTGTATATAATGATAAGGGCTTTGAAAAAGATTTCATGTATTCTCAATGGTCAGGCTCAGAGTAGTATTTAGGATCCTTTATCATCGAGATTTTTATCAGTTTGTCAGTTTTTTCTTTATACCAGCTATGCTGGTGTTTGCTTTCAGCACCATCGACAGAGGAGGTTGGAGCAAGGACTGCTGGGTGTGAAACCCTGCCTGGAGAAGTTTAGTAGCACACATAAGGATCACTTCCATTCTTAGGGATGGTCTTATGAGTTGAGAAATCTAGAAAGCACACCTTTGCTGCCCTATATGATCAGCTGAACTGAAATAAGTTTCAGTAAAAAGCATGCACTTTGAAATAAAAATATTAAGACTTAAAAAAATTGTATAGAATGCAATCATGGGAGCCATTTGATTTACACATAACCTTAGGGATCTTTATTAAATTTTATATGACTCAGTAGTTTTTTTTTTTTTTTCTGGACATGGAAAGAGCAATTGTATCTAACAGTAGCAGACATAATTATGAAACTGTCCCTCACCAAAGATGACCCCATCATAATTCCAAGAATCTATTTAGTTGTTACTGTAGGTGACAAAAAGGAAATTGCAGATGTAAAAAATTAATGATCTTGACATGGGGAGATTATCCTGCATTATCTGGGTGGGCCAAATGTAATAAAAAAATTATTGACTGGGGGGGAGTCAAGAAGGTCAGAATCAGAGGAAAAATAACTCAAAAAGTGAAACTTTGTGAAATAAAATGACAAACACAATTCAGCTAGTCATTGACAAAAATTAAAAATAATTCATACAAGAAGAAAAAAAAAGTCTAGATATAGTTTTTACATCTTTCAGAAAAGTTAACTAAAAATGAATTATAGACTTAAATGTAAAGTGGAAAAGTATAAAACTGGAATAAAACAGGACAAAATCTGATTGACCTTGAGTTTGGTGATAAAGTCACCATCAAAATCTTCAAGATTTTCATAATCTGTGAAAATAAACACTAATATGTGGGATGATAGTAAAATTTAAAACTTCCACTTTGCAAAAGATATTTTTAAGGGAATAAAAAACAACCTCCCCCAAAAAATCCAAAAATTGGTAAAATATTAGCAAAATGCATGCAGATTAAGCATCCCTAATTCAAAAATCTGAAATCTAAAATACTTGAAAATCTGAAACAATTTCAGTGTTGACATGACACCACAAGTGGAAAATTTCACACTTCACCTCATGTGGCAGGTTGCAGTCAAAACATTGCTTCATGAACAAAATTACCAAGAATATTGTATAAAATTACCTTCAGTCTATTTGTAAAGGGTGTATTGAAACATAAATAAATTTCATGTTTAGACTTGGGTCCCATCCCCGATATCTCATTATATATGTATGCAAATTTTACAAAATCAGAAAACATCTGAAATCTGAAACATTTCTGGTACAAACATTTAGGATAAGTGTTACTTAACCTATATTTGCTAAAGGGTTTATATCCAAAATATGCAAAAAACTCTTAAAAAGTCACAATTGATAAATAAACTCAGCACAATCTCAGGATAAAAAAATCAATGTAAGTAAATCAGTAGCGTTTTTATATACTAATAACAGTCAAGCCCAAAGTCAAATCAAAGACTCAATGCCATTCACAATAGCTACAAAGAAAATAAAATACCGAGGTATACACTTAACCCAGGAGGTGAAAGATCTCTACAAGGGAAACTATAAGAATGAGGAAAGAAATCACAGAGGATACAAACAAATAGAAAAACATATCATCCTCATTGATAGGTAGAATCAACATTGTTAAAATGCCCATCTTACCTAAGGTGATTTACAAATTCAATGCAATCCCCATCAAGTTAACAAAGTCATATATCACAGATCTGGAAAAAATAATTCTGTTATTTATTTGAAACCTGAAGAGAAACTAAATAGACAAAATAATTTTAAGAAAAAAGAACAAATCTGGATGTATCACATTACCAGACTTCAAACTATACTACAAGGCTGTAGTAACAAAAACAGTATGCACCAGTACAAAAATAGAGATGTAGATCAATGGAACAGAGTAGAGCACCCAGATATAAAACCATCTACCTACAACAAACTGATGTTTGACTAGCAGACAACAACATTCACTGGGGAAAACAAGCCCTATTCAATAAACAGTGCTGGGAAAATTGAATAGCAGAATGCAGGTGAATGACAGAACCCCTACTTCTCACCACTGACAAAAATTACTTTAAGATGGATAAAAGACTTAGATCTAAGTCATGAAACCATAAGAATTCTAGATGAAAATGAAGGAAAAAACCTTCTAGGCAAAGAATTTATGAAAAATGCCCCAATGACAATCATGGCAACAACAAAAATTAATAAGTGGGATTTCATTAAACTAAAAAGCTTCTGCACAGCCAAGGAAACTATCATTACAGTGACTAGACAGCCTATAGAATTGGAGAACATATTCACAAGCTACAGATTTGATAAAGGGCTAATAACCAGAATTTAGAAAAAACTCAAGCAAGTCGGGGAGAAAAAAAAAAAACCAAACAGTCCTATTAAAAGGTGGGCAAAACCATGAACAGAAGCTTCTAAAAAGAAGAAAGACAAATGTTCAACATCACTAATCATCAAGGAAATGAAAATTAAAACTACAATGAGATATCACCTTACCACTGTTAGAATGGCTTTTATTAAAAAGTACAAAAACAATAGATGCTGGTGTGGATTCAGAAAGTAAGGAACACTTCTACACTGTTGATGTGACTTCAAATTAGTACAAGCTTTATGAAAAGCAGTATGGGGTTCCTCAATTTACTAAATGTAGACCTACCATTTGATCCAGCAATCCCACTACTGTGTATTTACCCAAAGGAATAGAACTCATTTTATCAAAAAGACACCTGCATTTGAATGTTTATTGCAGCACAATTCACAATCTCAAAGATATGGAAACATATATAGTGCTCCAACTGTATCTATGTACAACCAACACTCCATTTTAAGTGTACAATTAAATGATTTTCAGTGAATTTACTGAGGCGTACAGTTAATCACATGAATCAGTTTTTGAGGAATTCCTTTCCCCTATTGAGACCCCTCATTCCGCTCCCCAACTACTTTTCAAGCATATCCCACCCCTCCTCAGTGCACCCCCAATTAATCTCAGTTCATACTAAAAATAAAATTTTGAAGTAAAATAACAGACTTTTTTACATATAGAGAGATTTTGAGGGTTCTGATAAAATTACTGAGTATAAATTTCTGCAAAATGACAATGGAAACCTCCATGGTAGGAAGTGTTAAAGCAGAAAATGCACATCTGTCACTGGTGCTCCTGATTTTTCTGAAGTAAATATCAATATCACCACTACTAACACACACTTCAGATGATGCAAATAGGAAACACAAGAAAAGGTTTAAAACAGAGTTCCTCAAAAAAAAAAAAATATGGAAACAACCCAAGTGCCCATCAATATATGAGTGAATTAGTAAAATGTGGTATAGGTGCAACATGGAGTACTACTTGGCCATAAAAAAACATGAAAAAATACATTTTGAAACAATCTGGATATAACTGGAGACCATTATCCTAAATTAAGTATCTCAGGAATGGAACAACAAACACCTCATGCCCTCACTATTAAATTTGAACTAATCAATGAGCAACATATGCACAAAGGGAAGTAAAACTCATTGGAAAGCAACCAGGAGAAAGGGGGGAGAAAGGAGGGGCAATAAACAAACCTAATGGGTACTATGAACCCTATTTGAGTGACAGGCACTCCTATACCCAGGACTAAAGCATTACAAAGATCATGCATGTAACCTAAAACATTTATACCCCCTTAATATTTTGAAATAAAACCAAACCAAACCAAACAAAACAAAATATTTAATATAGTTGCACCATACTTCTGTGTGGCCAAATCAAATAATTAAGGCAGTGTTTGTCACATAAAATCAGATATAAATATGAATTATTCCAAAACAAATTTCCTTCAGAGTAGCTCCTTCTGAGTCCAGGTTGGTTCTAATTTATTAATGCTGCCATAACAAAGTATCACAGTTTGAGTGGTTTAAACTGTAGAAATTTATTTCTTATAGTTCAGCAGGCTGGAAGTACGTGATCATGTTGTCAGCATGGTCGCCTTCTTCAGAGGTCTCTTTCTTGGCTTATAGATGGCTGTCTTCTCCAATATCCTTGCATGGTCTTCCTTCTGTGTGTGTCTACATCCTAATATAGACATATATATCCTTACAAGGATACCAGTCATACTGGATTAGGACCCATGCAAATGACCTCATTTTCACCTAACTACCTTTTCAAAATCCTTCCTTTGAATGTACTCACTCTCAGGGGTACCTGTGGCCAAGATCTCAACATATGAAGTTGGGGTGAACATATTTTGGACCTAACAAGATTCTAAAGCAAATTTCATGTTTTCATTCCTGCAGTGTTATACAGATGATGTGAAATTGCAGTGTTAATCACAGAAAATTTTTTGTAAAGAAAAGTGAATGAAAATTATATGAAAAGTAAAGGCGTCATAATAGAGAAATTATCAGGCTCACTAAATTTGTTTAGACTTAGAATGAGACTTATAATATTTAATAGTTCTTATTTTTATTGGTTATTTTTGTTGTGCATGTGTTTGTTTACTAGTCAGTTTATATAGCCAAACATCTGCTGCCTCCACTACTCTGTGGACTATGCACTGATCATGCTGCCTGCACAGAATGTATCACAAGGCTGAGTCTTAAGCAATCAAACCACTCAATTAACAAGGAGAAGTAATTTTACTCTCAAATATCTATGAAATATGTATATGAGCTATTCAAATGACTTCTTTTAATAATCCCAATTTCATAAATGTAGCCTTTCTTCAAGGCTTTATTAATAAAATTAGGGTATGTGCAGCTGAAAGACTCTCACTTCCTGATACCAAGTTCTAGAAGCTTTGATTAAAGGACACATATTTATTTGAATTATTTCATTAGTTAATGCATGCAATAACTATACCAACAGATATTGGATTATTTGCCTTCATCCTAAAATCAATTGTTTGTTAATTAATACAGGTCTTTTCTAGCACATGTTGGTGAACTCCAAGTGAGAATATCTCAAAATGCCAAAATTTAAATTAGAAACTTATATTACCAACTTGATAATTAGGTAGCTGATATACATGAGAGCTCCATTGCATTGGCATCAAACATAAGAATGTTAGCTTCTAACATTGAAATTTGGATTAATGAGATTAACTCTTCTACAGTATATATTCAAGTTTTATAGGCAGTCCAAGTATTCCCTTTCCAATTTTTAACATTTCTTGTCTCACTTTTAATTGATTTATCATGGTACAACACAGTCTTATAACACATCCATTTCAAATAACTCACACTATCTATTTTATGACTCTAACCATTAGTGTATTAAACAATTTCTTATTCCTTATTTGTTTAGTTTCTTTAATTGTTATAGTTATTTTCATAATCTCCTTAGTTGGTACTTTGGAAATTTCCCTGATGTGATGCTGATTAGCTTTACCCAAATGAGTATTGTTGCAGATTCCCAGCAGAAGCCTATAAACAGCAAAACTTAGTTTAGCATTTAGATCCAACAATTGTTCATTTCTACATTAATTCAAGGCATTAAAAAGAGATCATTTAAATATAATTTTTAAATTTCTAGGACTAGAATAATTGTCTCAATTCATAAATAGGTGAATCAAAAATTATATTCCATTCTTTCTTTCTGTGTCAAAATGAGCGTATAAAAAACTAACATCTCAGTAATAGGTAGTTCTTATTTACATTTACTAACATACAGATACTTATAAAATTAGTTATAATAGTTATATCTACATTTATTATTTTTTATTATTATTTACTATAATAGTTATATTTACATTTACTAACAGACAAATACTTATAAAATTAAATATAAAGTGTTGAAATTGATTTTAGGCTGAAATTCAGGAATGCTTTAAAACATGTAATAATTCAGGCATCACTGCATGTTATCAAGCAAAATAGTATTTACATTAATTTTTAGATAAAAAATTTAAGATCATTTCCAGCACGAGAGGCTGGTAAAACCAGACACATTAAGTCAAAATAAGCAAAATCTCTTCTTTGACACTTGCCACAGTCACAAACACCTCTCCAGTCCTACAAAATCAATAGAAGTAAAGTACAGATCTATTCTAGTTCTTCATAAAAGATCCCATGCATGAAAACTGCAAAAGAGTGAGAAATACAATGTAGCTGAAAATATTTGCATCAGGAATATTACGCCAAAGGTTTTTTTTTTTTTTTTTTTTCAAAAGAGGTGGGAAGATTAGATGGCTATATGAGAATGATTTCATATCTGGGGTCTCAGTTCTGTTCCATTGGTCTACATCTCTGTTCTTGTGCCAGTCCCATGCTTTTTTAGTTACTATAGCCTTGTATATAGCTTGAAGTCTGAAAAATTGATGCCTCCCAATTTGTTCTTTTTGCTTAAGATTGCTTTTGCTATATGGGGTCTTCTCTGGTTCCATATGAAGAATAGAGTTATTTTTTCTAGATCTGTGAAAAATGATGTTGGTATTTTAATAGGGATTGCATTGAATCTGTAGATCACTTTGGGTAGTATAGACATTTTAATAATGTTGATTCTGCCCATTCATGAGCATGGTATGATTTGCAATCTGTTTATGTCCTCTGCTATTTCCTTCTTTAGTGTTTCATAGTTCTTTTTGAAGAGGTCTTTCATCTCCTTAGTTAAATATATTCCTAGGTACATTTGAATCTATAACATCAAAATCTCTCTATACCATAAAAAGAGAAAACCCACAATACATATATATTTGTTCGTAAACTTGATATGTTTGCTTTGTTATAGTGAAATTAAACCATATATCAAAAAAATTAAGCAAAATTCTTTCAGACAATGTTAGGTTCCTTTTTTGAAAATATCAAAATCCGAAGGTCTTCCCTAAACACTTGGTGACATATTACAGAACAGGACTTTACTTTTTTTTTTTTTTTTTTTTTAGACAGAGTCTCACTCTGTTGCCCAGGCTAGAGTGCTGTAGAGCATCAGCCTAACTCACAGAAACCTCAAACTCCTGGGCTCAAGCAATCCTTCTGCCTCAGCCTCTCGAGTAGCTGGGACTACAGGCATGTGCCACCAAGCCCGGCTAATTTTTTCTATATATTTCTAGTTGTCCAATTAATTTCTTTCTATTTTTAGTAGAGACGGGGTCTCACTCTTGCTCAGGCTGGTTTTGAACTCCTGACCTTGAGCAATCCTCCCGCCTCAGCCTCCCAGAGTGTGAGCCACCGCGCCCGGCCTGGATTTTACTTTTTAAAAAATAAGTAGTAATACATTTTTTAAAAAATGAAGGATATTAACTAGAATGCAAGATGAGTGTGTTATATTGCAAAATCAATTTTATTTATAGCACCATGTTTTAAAAAAATTACCTACAGTTCATGGTCATACAACTAATACAGGGAAAATTGAATTCAATTGTATACTCACAACTGAAATACAGTTTTTATCAAAAGCAAAAAATGTAATCATTTAGTGAGCATATTACAAAAAGATATGCTAATTTATTCTTTCTAATCATTGTCTATTTATATTATAGAAACAGATATGACAGTTTATAACTTTCCTCCCTTATTGATATTCACTTTATTTTTTCTATAAACCAGTGCTTTTATTTAAGTATTTTCAAAGAATGAAATTCTGAAGAGTGAAATTTATGTACTAAAATGCTTGTGTTTCATTTTTCAAATTTTCTTTGATATTATTGCCATCTTCACTCATAATCACAATCCTGGTGTAGATATTTAATCTTTTATTAATAATGAATGTGGTCATCATTTTTCCTGTTAAAAGCAATTAGATTATAAAATAGTCTTTTTTCCCTAATATATGAGAATGAAAATTATTATTATTATTATTATTTTCTTAATTTGATATCCTTTCACTTCTCTGGGTTTGCTGGTTTTAAACTGCCAGATCATCATGTTTTGTTTATTTTTATATATAACTGACATTTTCTTCTCAATTTCAAAATGAGAAATTTTGGGTCTTTTTATTTTGGTTTTTTAAAGATTTTAACACTTTAAGTTAATAGTCATTGAGACTATTCCTCAATTTATTGATTTGGCTCTGTTGTATTTTTCTTGATAGCAAAATTTTAATTTTAAAATATGTGACTATGTTTCTCATCTGAAGATTTTAATTTATGCTCCTATTAAAAATTTCTAAATTCCTGAATTGTCAAAAAAAACTTCTAGGCTCTTTTTTGTTCATTTGTGCTTTTTCAGATTTTAATTAATCTGGAATGTGATTTGATTTATAATATTTTCTTAAACTGTAAAAGTTGATTAATTGCATCTGACTATCATTTCAGAAATAATGGTTTTCTATAGCCTTTCAAATAAAATGAAACTCTAACTTTTTCATATAATAAACCCCATCTATAATCAGGTCATCTATTTGAATTATGTTTTGATGAATGATTTATTTGTGTATCATTGAGGTAATATCTTACATGAAGTATATTTGTTTTATACTATTATTACGTAAGAAAGGTGGACAATAGTTATTTTAAAATAATTTTCTTGGATATTATGTAATGTGTGTGTTTACCTTGACTCAACTTGTTAAAATTGTGATCATTCATGTTCTAAATATGATTCGTTAGATAGATCACATAAAGCTAGAGATAGAACTAGAGAGAGATAAAGATGAAAGAGATATTAATAGGGATAGAGATGGGAAATCTACATTGTTGCAATATTAGTTATTCTCCAAAATCAGAATATGTTTCCCAACTTTTTTAAGACTTTGTTATATTGGTATATTATGGATGTTAGACTTTTTCCTTATAAGTTCTGTATGTTCTTTTTTTAAAGTTTTCAAAACATTTCACAATTTTGTATGTTTGTTGACTAGCTTTTACTATTATAGAGAAAACTGTTATATTACCTTTACATTTGATATTTAATCAGTTGACATAATCTCATTTGATTTATTTTATTTTCTGGGTTTTTCTGAATTTTTGTGCCCTCAAATCACAATATGAGCAAAGGAGAAAATTCAAATATATTATCGATTATTTCAATCTGTTCTTATATTTATAAGAACTAAAACATTGTGAAATAAAAGTGGTAATTTTTACATCCATATTATAGCAGAAATAGCTTTAGTTTTTCATCATTTGAAATTATATTTGCTAATACGTGGAGTAAAAAGTATTTTTAATCTTTAGTTTTTCTCTTCTATTTATATTTTTACTTAAAATTTGTTAGAAGTGCCTGCTGAATTTTTAAAATTACTTTTAAGAAGTACTCTTTACTTTTTGAAATGTGGTAAATTGAATGTTAATTACTATTTTAGATACTATGCAAGACTGAATCAGTCTTCTAGCTTAAATAATAAAACTTTTTGTAAAACTAAGCCATTTTACATGCATTACTGGACTAATACAAAATAAAAGATCTGTTGATCCCCCAAATGAAGGAAACTAGAAAATCTGTGAAACAATCTACACGTTTTTCCCCCTTTGAGATTTTCTGCCCAATATGGAAATTTGAGCTTCTACTTTGAGATTCTTGGAGTGCTAGGATGAGATGAAACAATTTAAGATCTGCCCCAGTGGTGTAACATCACAGGAAATTCCTACAAATATTAGAATCATAAAAGGCTATACTAGAAATCAAATTCATTATACAGGAGACACAAACTTGTTCTCTCCACTTTAATGAGGTTAGAGAGAAAATAAAATCATTCCTGAGAATTCATAACTATAAGCAAGACATCACATATTTTTATAGTCCGCATCCACGCTGTGTGGTCCACAAAGTTTCAAAAAGATTCAAGCAGAGAATTTAATTTAATTTAATGTACTCTCATATTAGTCATGCCTCAGGCAAATTGCTGAAGCAAAAGTGAATATCCTCATGAGGAAAGTAACTCCAATCTGTGGTCTCAAGGAGATATAAAGTCCTATGAAACGTAAAGAATGCACAGTCAAAAATCTTTTAATACAAAAAGAAACACTGACATTATGTACAAATAAGAGCCACTGTAATAACAGATATAGAAATTGAACCACAAGGCAATTATCAAATTCAGCATTTAAAAAATTACATTTTATGTATTTTAAGAAATAATATTAAAGGATCAAAGCTATTAGCAGGATACAGGAAATAATATTAATGAATAAATGAGGTAAGGAAAGAACCAAACACAGCACTGACAAATTCTAAGATGTTTTGGATCAAAACAACAACAAAAAAAGTGATCCTATAATGTAGTTGAGATTATAAAGGAATTGTTTCTCTCTAAGATATTTTTCAATCTCTTAGTGAAAGGAGGGTCTTTTGGACATTCTTATGGAACATAGCTGGGGAGGGAGTATGTAAGTCCCATATGATAAATCCACTCCAGCTCTCTCCTATCTCCCTTAAGTTTTGAATTCCTTCCTACACATCATGCCAAATAAGCTCTGTCATCCCAACCTCACTCAATGTAGGCCACTGATGCATACAAAGTTCTGTCAACCAGACAAGTAAGCTGGTTAGTCACTTTCAGCTACACAAGCTAAGGCATCAACTAGGAATCACTCGGAAATGCATATACATCAATTAATTTTGCTGGGGCCTTGAAAGCTAGCCAAGACAGTCTTTGGGCTCCAGTGCTGGAAGCAGTGGGCTTCATATGCCTGATTTTAGGCCCCAGAGCAGCTTATGTTAGCACTGGTGTTAGTGCATCCTGGTGTGTCAATTCTAGAAGCCTTGATGTATCTTGCTCAGAAGCTAGTATTTGAAGCAGATGACCAGGTGTGTGTATGAGTTCTTGGCCCCTGAGCAGCTGGTGTGATGTGGGATGTGGCAGTAGCAGTGGTGGAGCCACCCGATAGGACTCCAGTGGTCTGTGCTGCAGTGGATTGGACAAGTTAGTGTCCAGTCCCACAGTTACCAATAAGAGGGCAGTGGGTATTGTCCTAAACGTGCTTAGGAGAGGTTGGCCTCCAATTTTACTTCCTGGCCTGGTGGTTGCTGAAGCCATATCACCTTGAACTCAGCCCAAATGTGGGGTATGACGCCATGTTAAATCCACAAAATGGTACCAGGTATGGGTTTGCAATCAAAGAGGGCAAGGCAAGTGGCATGGGCAGGAGACTGTGGGGAGTATAGTTCACTCAAGACTAATTCCTGCAGCAGCTGCGTGCAGGAAAGTGGGCACCACTCCAGATGTGTGCTGTAAAGCTTGGTTTCCCTGTTCCTCCCTAAGAAGGCAGGCAGGGACTGCAGCCATGTCAGCCCAAACTCAGCCCAAGGGTAGGATGCAGCCCAGTGTCAAACGTTCAAAATGGTGCATTGGACCTGTGCCCCACAGGGGCCTCACCCAGGCAGGCAGTGGGAGCAAGAAACTGGGAAATGCTGTACAGTGACATCTCAATCTCAACTGCAGCCCACTGCAAGGCAGTGGGGACCTTCCTATGTGATTATATGGGAAAGCCTGGCCTCCTCTATCCCTCCTTAGAACAGTGCAGTGACTGCAAACATGCCCATGGTTCCCTGGTATCTACGCTCTCAGAATGGCACACAGCTTAAGCTGCTCTGGGCTCAGATGCCTGTGGGATTCCACATGGGTTCTCTTTCTGGAGCAACATCTTTATGCAATCTCCAAGTAGCTCCTATGTTAGGCCAGACACCTGCATGAGTCAGAGTCCTCTCTTGTAGCCAAGATTATAAAAGCTCATCTCAGAGTGGAGCCCTGGGGGGATCTTCTCTTAGTGTTTCTATTTCTAAAAGCTTCTCCCAGTTGTTAATTAGCCCCTTGCCATGCAACCTTCCCTGAACTCTCCCTCTCCTTACCCACTTTTGGTGCTTTGGATCATTTCCCTTGTAAATCCTAGTGTTCTCTTCTAGATTATCTATTCAAAATGTAAGAATCTGCTTACTATTTTGGTTTCTCTTCAAGTAGAAGGCACATATTACATGTGTCCAATTGGCCAGGAAAATAAATTCTTTTAAAGAGCATATATCTTGCCCAAATAGTGCTATTCTTGTTTTTCTATTCTCAGCTCTATTCAGGAACTCCATTCCTAAGGCTTTCCAATCACAAACTCATGGTATTCTTTTTTGAGATGTTGGTAATAGTATCTTGATTTTTTATAACACTTGATTGGCTTCTATAATATTCAAAAACTCATCTCACATTTAAGGGTTTATGAAAGTCCTTATAGCATCTTACCAAGCAGTCTACAAAAAGTGAGCAGTTGTATCCCCAACAGGAGGCCTCCAAGTAGCTATAAAACAGGCCTTACATTTCAAGTTTTATCTCCTTCATATATTTAGGAACTACAGGATCTGTGAGTGATTTTATATCTTATTAGCATCTCTGGAAATGAAATTCCGTTGGAATTCTCTGGATTTTTTATTTTGGACCAGAAGTTTTCTTCAGGCTTTAAGTTATGTATACATTTTGAAGGAAAACTATTAGCTTGTTATAGGGCCATGGTGGAAATAGATTATTTGACCAATCATCTCTATCTTGCAATGGTTTTCTCTGAACTAAGATGTTAAAAGGTAAGATAAGCTTGAGAAAGCTTTTAAATTATTATCATAAAATGGAATAATATATCCAATCACATGTCTAGCCTGGCCTCTGAGGTCTCAGTTAGCTACAAAAACCTTATCATCCCTTGGGTACAGAAATGACTCTTCCTGATTCTATTCAAGGAAGATAATTACTTTTTCCTGTGCAGATTCTGACAGTAAATACTTTAGGATTCAAAGGCCATATGATGTTAACTGCAATAACTCATTTTTTTTCTATTTTAGTATGAAAGCAGTCATATAAAATTCATAAATAAATGGACATGGTTGTATTCCAATAAAACATTATTTTAAAAAGTCAGTGGGATGTATTCAGCCTGGGAACCAAAGTTTGCGAATTCCTTGCTTATATGATTTATAATCTGATTAAAAGGTCTTGTTTACTGATGGGACTGCATATCAGAGAAGAGTAAAATTCCACTGAAGATGTGAAATAATGATGATTAATTATCAATTTCCCATAGAAATAGAAAACCCATGAAATGGGCTCAACTTCAGGCAAGGATGCTCGTGATAGAATATATTACCCCAAGATTAATAGGAATATATTTTTGCAGAGATTTTTGCAGAGACTGTAGCTAAGGATATTGCTGTAGAGTCAGGTCGTTGCACTACTCAAGACTGGATTATTAAAGGTAGATGTGTAAAGGGCACAGACTTGCTTTCATCTACAGCCTGCATAAATGGTACTACATGAAAATGCATCCATATTAATATATATATATGTGAAATGATAAAACTGGCCAAGCACATGTGTCTGACTACATGCCTAGCACAATAATAAAGTATTATGAATAATGTTAAATTTTTAAAGAGATTTATCTGACAAATGAGGACTTATTCTACATGATTTTTAGATTTACTATAATTATGGAGTAATTAAGACAGTGTTGTAATGGTAAAATTATTGACATTTAGATGAATGAAACCGGATAAATTTCCTAGAAGTAAGACTGCACATTTATGATCAATTGATTTTCAACGAAAGTGCCAAAACAAGATAATGGGAAAAGAAAAATCTTTAAACAAAATATAGTTCTGCCTTCTGGGTCCTGCAGAATAAAGTGTGAAAATAGCCTCTCACATGAGAGGCCTGGAGGCCCCAGAGGAAGGGTCTGCAGTGACTTGACCTTAGCTTTGCTAGATTTGGAAGCACATTATATTCAAAAAAGGCAATATATGTAACCTAAATACCCCACAATACTCTGAAAAAAAATTAAAAAAAAATAAAGTAGATTACATTATATTAGCAAAGAATAGAAGCGTGAAAATATAATAGCATTTTTTATGGACTTATAACTAAGGTTTGCAAGTTGCTTTTACCCATCCATTGTCTTAATTCTTGCAGCATCCGAGAGTAATCCTGTCTGTTGGATGACAATCTTTAGTGGGATTTAGTAGGACATGGTAGTCAGAAGACCTGAGATTCAATACCAACATTACCCTTCCTCACCTTGGTCAAGTCAATATGTTTAAGTCTGTTTGTTCATCAACCAAATGAATATAGAGCAATCAACTCTGTTAAGCTCACAGAATTTTTCAGAGAATCAAGTGAGATGGCAGACCAGAAGCAGCCTGCACAATGTCTCTCTCGTGGATATGACTGAAAATGGTGAACAGATGCTCGTGTTTGCAGTGAGAACACTGAGAATCCACAGAGAAGAGCCAGAAGAAAGGGAAGAAGATAGCAGGACTGGAGGTCATTAGGAAAGGTGCCTACATGTGGGAAAGGAAAAGAGGAGAAAAGTCCAGATGCCGTACTTCTCCTGAGGAAACTTCAACAGGAGTGGCAGGAGAGCCTCTCCACCACCATAGAGGGCCTGATAAAGAGATCTGACTGGAGGCAATGCGCTTGAGAGCCCTGAGTTTTGTGACTGATGCTCTTTTTAACATCAGAAGCTACTTTTTCTGACCGGTCAGATCTTTGACTGCAGCCTCCCCCTTACCCTAGCCAGGTGGGGAGGAAGCAGAAAATCCCAGCACTCCTGTGTGCCCCATGGACAAGTGCCATGCACTCCCCATAACTGCCACTGCTGCCAGGGGCCCTGGAAAGACCAGGAGACTCGGTGCCTGGCACAGGCTGCTGTGGCTTGGGCAATCTTGTTCAACCACACTTCCTGTGGGACCCAGGTAGAGTACATGCCCATAGCCCACAGTGTCCCCTGCCCACTCCTAGGGCAGCTAGACTGCTGCCAATGTCACCAATGCCTGAAAGGCTCCAAGTAGGATAAAAGCTAAAGCAGCCACACCCTTTGAATCTGGGCAATCTGCATGCCACAGACCTGCACCATCTAACACAGGCACCCAAGGTGCTGTGCCCTGTATGCACCCTGCTCTGCCTGCACACCCTACTCCACAGCTGCTCCAACCCATGGGCATGAGTGCCATACCACACAGGCATGCTCTGTCCCCAGTAGGTGCTCTGCCCTGTGGGTCTACCTTGTCCTGTAGTGCTGTCCATCCCACACATGAGCTATTATCTACTGGCCCACTCTACACTAGTGGCTATTCTGTCCCATACCCTGTGGACCTGCTGGCCTGCTCACTATATCTCAAGCACCAGCTATGCCCTTTGCAGCACCCTGAGTGGACCTCACCCAACCCATATACCTGGCACCCTGGCCGCCCAGACCCGCACATATGCACACAATGCCCAATGAACCTCTCCATCCCCTATTCACACCCCATGCTCCTGGCCAGCTCCATCTCATGTGCATACCTAACACCAAGGGCCAGCCCTTTAATAGTGGCCTGGTGACAAACACAGTGGACTGGTGGAGAGGCAGCAGATCAGCCCTTCTTGTGCCTGGTCAAGCTTCTGGGGTAGGATCCAAGCACACTATCAAGTGACCCATCTCCATCTACACCCTGCATAGAGGTCTTAGCAGAGGAAAACAGGTGCACCATATCTGCTATCTGTTTTGAGCTAAAACAAGTGGCCCTGAATGAGAGGGCAACAACATAAAAACTCCAGCAACATGAGAAAAGCAGGCTTTCTCACCATCCCCAAAGAATCAAAATAGGTCTTGATTAATGAGCTCCAACCAAAAGGAAATGGTTCAAATGACAGACATGGAATTCAAATTTTGGATGGCAAGTAAGATTAGTGGAATTGAGGAGATGGTAGAAAACCCTCTCAAAGAAATTAAAAAAAAAAAACAGTTTAGGATATGAATGAAAAATTCACTGAAGAGATAGATAACATTATAAAAGAGATAATAGAACTTGAAATAGTCACTTAGGGTAATGCAAAATACATCAGAAAGCTTTAACAACATACTAAACCATGTAGAAGAAGAATTTTAGAGCTTGAAGACAAGGATTTTGAAGTAACCCAGTCAGAAAAAAGGTGCAGAAAAAAAAATAAGAATGAATAATCAGGGAAATATGGGATTATGCAAAGTGAGCTAATATAGGAATTAAACGTATCCCTGAGGAAGAAGAAGAAAAAGCAATAAGCATGGAAAACCTATCTGAGAGAATAATAGAGAAAAAATTCTCTGATATTGCCAGAGGTTTAGGTATCCAGATACAAGATGGTCATCGAACACCTGGAAGCGTCATAGCAAATAGGAATCACTAAGACATATAGTCATCAGCCTGACCAAACTCAAATCGAAAGAGAAAATCCTCCAAGCTTTGAGGTGAGAAAAGCAAGTTACTTAAAAGGGATAACCCATCAGACTAACAGCAGACCTCTCAGCAGAAACCTTTCAAGCTAGAAGGGATTGGGGTTCCACATTTAGTCTTCTTAAACAGAATAACTGCAAGCCAGGAATTTTGCATCCTGCACAATTAAGTTTTATAAATGAAGTAGAAATAAAGTCTTTCCCAGACTAGCAAACACTAAAGGAATTTGTCACCACTAGATCTGAAGACCTACAGGAGATGTTTCAAAGTGTACTGCACATGAGAAAGAATTTGAATTTTGTTTTGAAAGACCACTGAAGAATTGACAGTTTTGAGCAAAGAATCATACTATATGATAGCATTGGCTGTGGGTGAATAGGGTGTTGAAAATATAGAGAGTGAGCAGGGAGAGTGTCAGTGACATATGAAGATGGGTTTGGAGTATACTGTTAACAGTAGAGTTGCAAAAATTGGTCAAATTTGCAATCTTTTGAAAGTGAAAAGGACTTGGTGACATTTGGATAGAAGTTATAAAGGAAATAGAAGAATCAAGACTAATCCCTAGATTTAGGGAGAAATAGTTGAGTGGGTTTTCATGCTGTTTATTGAGCTAAGAATGCATAGTTGAGGAAAGGGATTAGAAAAGAATAAGAGCTTTATTTTGGACATAATGAGATGCCTCATAGATATCTAAGCAGTGATGCTATGGTGATAGTTAGATGGGCAGAACTTGTATATAGAGGAGTTACACAATGACAAATTTTTATAAATCCGTGGATATGGATGAAATGAACAAGAAGAGAGGCAGGGAAGAAAACACTCCTAGGCAGTCTTTTATTTAGCATTTTGGAAGACAAGCAATGAACCGAAAACTTAGATGCAGAGAAAACAAGAAGAGTAGTATACTAGAAGCCAATGTTTCTATAATGAAGTATCTTTATCAATATATTATAGACTGTTATAATTGGGATTTCTATATTAAGCAAATATTAAATTATTTCAGTATATTCATAAGGAGAATAAACAGTAATATTTGTGATAGCAATAAATAAGTGTAACATAACAGTGTTAAGAATCTAAAGGCGGAATTATATGTACCAATTGTATAGCACATTGTAATTTTCTAAAAGTCTTTTAATATTTATTGTATCATTAGATCTCTCAACAACCTTAGGGTAAAGCAATTAATATCTTAATTTTACCCATGAGAAATTTAATGTTCATAAAGATGAAGTGCCTTGTCTGGATGAGAATAATAAATCAATATAGTTCTTCCTTAGGTAATAGATAAATTGAATCCCTTATGCAAGTTTAAAATAATGTTTTTACATGATATACTTTTTAAATGCTGTTTCTTTGAGACCAAGATACCACAAAACAAGAAACATTCTATATTGGTACAACATAAAGGGAAATGGAAAATTTTTAAAAGTTGTTTATTTAATATGGGTAATATCACCCAGCATTTCCTAAAACATATTATTTTCAAAAAATAAACTTAACCTTTTAAAACATTTAGAGCTACAGAAAAATAGCAAAGATAGTAGAGAAAGTTTCTATGCCTTTGTACTCATTTTCCTCTATTATTAACATTTGAAAATAGCATTATATATTTCATGTAATTACAGAGCAAATATTTTTACATTATACTAAAGTCTATGCTTTATTTAGGTTTCCTTAGTTTTTAGCTAATGTTAATATTCTGATATAGAATCTTATCCAGGGTACTACCTGGACTATTAACATGTCTTCATAGGCTCCACCTATCTGTGACAATTTGTCATACTTCACTTGTGTTTGATGACCTGGACATATTTGAGGAGTACTAGTCAGGTACAGTGTCCTTTCATTGGGAGTTTTCTATTTTTTTTTTCCCTGATGATTAGACTAAGGTTACGAATTTATGGAAGAAAGACAATGAAGGTAGAGTATCATTTTCATCACATCACATCAAGTGCACATGCTATTAAAATGACTTATCATTCCTGATGTTGACATTTATCACTTAGCTGAAGTAGTGTTTGTCAGGTTTCTGTACCATAAAGTTGCTCTGTGTTCCTATCTTTCCATACTCTACTCTTCAGCAGGAGGCACTATGTTCAGCCCACACTTAATGAGTGAGGAATTATGCTCTACTTCCTTGAGGGTAGAGTATCTACATAAATTGTTTAGGCTTTTTTTGCATGAGGGATTTTCCCCCCTTCTCTTCCATTTATTTATTTATAACAGTGTGGGCTCATTGATATTTATTTTATACTTTGGGTTACAATGAAATAGTACCTTATTTTGTTTTCAAATTATTCCAGCTTTGGATATAGGATACTCTTTCAATTGGATCCTTTATAGCTTTAACCTACATACAACTTGTATGTGCTTTGTTTTGGAAGGTTGCACTTAATTTGGGGCACTATAAGATACTACAGGCACATCTTGTCTATTTCCTCCACCACAGTACTATAATCAGCCATTTTCCAAGGAGCTTATTTTCCTTTTATAGGAAAATTATTAATTGGGTCAGTCTACCCTCCTCCCAATGCTTATCTATAATCTTCCTCTACAACAGGGAGATATTTGTCTCCCACCACCCACCATCAATTTATGCCACTGTTTTATTCTTATTTTACATAAATTTTATTTAAGACTTAAGAAAAGTTACTGATAAAGAAAACTATCATTCCCTGCAATAAAACATCAAGAACGGATAAAATTATTTTAAGCATAAGGTGGATAAACCAGATTATGATATTAAGCATGTAGGCTGTAATTTCAAATATTTGAATGTACACTCATACTTTAGGATTCAGTTTCTATTTGCATCTATGAATATGCAAAATTTTATCCTATACTATTATTTCAACAGTACACATATTAATTTAATCTCTTTCGTACATAGTGGACTGTATAGCATTTTTTTACTGTGGGTATAATTTCTTATTATATAAAACTATTTGCAAGTATTAATAACAACCAAAGATAGATAACCACAAATTGAGTCCACTTTCTTGAAAATTCGAATTTGAATTCACAAATACTTTGGTCACAATAACACATATCCTATATACAACATGTTTAGAATTATATTTCATTCTACCAGTAATTCAGAATTTCTGTAGAAGCCAGTTGCAGTGGCTCACATCTGTAATCCTTACACTCTTGGAGGACAAAGAAGGAGGATCATTTGAGGTTAGGAGTTTGAGATCAGCCTGAACAAGAGCGTCTCTACTAAAAATAGAAAAAATTAGCTGGGCGTGGTGGTGTGTGCCTTAGCTCTAGTTACTCAGGAGGCTGAGGCAGGAGGATCTCCTGAGCCCAGGAGTTTGAGGTGCTTGTGAGCTAGGATGATGCCACAGCACTCTAGCTCAGGCAAAGGAGTGAGACTGTCTAAAATAAAAACAAAACAATAACAAAAAATTTCTGTAGAAATTTAAACACATGTAGGGACATTTTCCCACATGTTCCTCTGTTGATTTACTGTAAAGTGTTTATTTGTCAAATGTATAAGGACTGAACATGTTCAAATTTGATATATATGCTACTGATACAATTATTTTCTTCTTATTAAATAATAAAAATAATTGACAAGATGGTTTGACATAAGAACACAGGAACAAAGAAACTAACCAGATAACAAACATTTACTTCCTCTTATGCTTTGAAAAGTTGTTTAAGATTTGACAGATATGACGGTCATGAAAAATGCAGCGTACAAAATTCTAAGTAATAGCTTTAAAATGTAGCTTCCACACATCCTTTCAAATAAATACTTGTTTACCTTGTGGTTTGTTACACCCAAGTTTCTCTTATATATTTTTGACATTTACTGTCATTTTTTATCTAATTCTTTTCATGTGTCATACTTTATTGCAGCTGTAAAAATTCAGTCTTGCATTGATGCTTATGCAATAAAAATTATTTCATGGTTCAGGGGGAAAAAAGCCCATGCTAATTCTATTTAAGTCCAAGTTCTGAAAAAAATAATATGTGTGAAAAAAACACTCTTTTCTATTTTGTGGAAATCATATGAAATACAGGTAGACAATTGAATTAGAGTTCCATCACAATTCCACCAATGAACAAAGTGATTTATGCAACACATTCAAGAAAAGAAATGTTAAGCCCCAATAAGCCTCGTATTAATGATTTTTCAACAGTATTCAGAAGGGCATATAGCAAATAAAATGTGTATATATACACACAACTAGTATGTGTTCTCCATTTAAAAATTTATGTTCTTAATAATTACTACAGAACTTTTATGATACCAGAGGAACTATTAGCTGACACAAGTTTTCTGGTAAGATTGATAACATTTGTGAGATGCATTTTTGGATGTTATTAACACTTCTAAAGGGAAAGTATCATCACTTTGCTTTCAAGAATCAATCATTTGTCTTTCTTTGCCTACACAATTCCCAAAAAATTATTTAAATTATCTCCCTCATTTAAAAAAAAAAAACAACTAGTTGAAAGCAATTTAGAAAAAAAAGTGTCACTTTCTTAAATGTCTAAAATATCCACTGGTTAAAATTATGGCTTTGGGACAAGCATTTACCAATATATACAGTAAGAATGAAAAAGCAATTTTTGTAAGAAACAATTCAGAAAGACTTTAAGTTGGTGATCATTCTGGATTAAATTCCAACCTAAATCATACTCCATTCAGGGTACAGAAATCACATAATAAAGAGAATTTAATATAAAGGATTGTTAGGTAGGGATTGACTATATTTAAAAGACAAAAAGAAAACACTAAGGTGTCATAGAATTATCAACTGAAAGAAGCTGATACTCTTTCTGGGACTAGGGGAACAAAGCAACTTTATTCGAAATTATTTTTTTTTATTTTTATTTATTTTTTTTTTTTTGAGACAGAGTCTCACTTTGTTGCCTGGGCTAGAGTGCCATGGCGTCAGCCTAGCTCACAGCAACCTCAAACTCCTGGGCTCAAGCGATCCTTCTGCCTCAGCCTCCCAAGTAGCTGGGACTACAGGCA